>LQNS02278140.1:8502962-8514791 GCA_001587735.2 Parhyale hawaiensis | reverse complement strand
GTCTCGCATATGTCGTACAGAATTACAATATACGAACATTTTAATTCTGGCGGTCCGCCGGATGCTTCGGAGCACCACATAAACTTTTGGCATCGAGATAATCGCATTGACTCCAGAGCTCCTTGCTCAGAGCTGCAGCTCAGCCCGCCGGGAGTCTTGTCCCGAAATTGCAGCAATAACTTTGGCATGACGAACATCTCTCAGTAATTGCATTCCTCGAGATTAAACTCTAGACTGTTCATTGATCCATGAATGCAACAATCACGAGAATCAGTTCACATATAAGGTGCTTGCTTCCTTTATTAGCTTCGAAATTGTTGCCAATACGCTCTCTGAAGCATGCCAGCAGTGAGTGAAGAAGACTCGATGGCGTGAAGCCGTTAAGCAATTACGTGCAAGTTCTACGGTTCGATGATCTAGTGGATTAGAAACTATACCGTATCCTCTACCTACATAAAAAGTAAAATTAAAGTTAGTTTCAGGATCTTTATTCTCCAGAGCGTTTTTGTCACGCTTTGTTGAAAACCAAAACGCGAAAAATAAACCAAGCTGTAGGCGATGGTAAAAGTATGGTGATATTTATACGAATGCACATCTTGCTTTTACAACGTTAAAATCCAAGTAGTGATGATATCTACAATTTCTCTTTTCACTCTTTTTCTTGCTGGTTTGTACTCTCTTCTCGCATCCAAACTTCAGCTGCTGTGTCCGGCAACTCCCTTAAGAAAGAGAAGTAACGGGTGACTTCTGCAGTGCTTTGCAATACTTTCGAAGTGAATATATAACACTGATCTAACTGTTTAAATGTTATACTCAGGTAATTGTAGGTAACGACACAAACAATTACACCGCTAAGTGGTCCACTGAATATCTTCATATATTCGTGTTTTTTACAAGAGGGCATTGGCTACAAAGCTACTGTCCTGCCATATAGTCTCACTCGCTTTAATCTCTGTGGATCTTCTGACACAATCTCCTTTTACTGTGTCATAATGCAACATATATCACGAGATCTTGATGCTGATGATCCTACATGTTTGAACTCCATCGCCTTACGCTATAACTTACTTTCTTTCTTTATCAGTGCGCAACGTTTAGCAATATTCTGTGGAGAATGTTTGATGTGTGAGCTCTATCGCCTAATATGCAACCAACTTTGTCTTTCCTCTCCAACGTATAACATGAGGACCTCTTGATCGTCTTATTTGCATCAACTCCGTCACTTCACACCATCACCTTTTGTTTTATCATTGAGTGAAGCATAACAAGATGCTGATGCTGATCGTCTCACTTGTTCTAACTCCATCACCTCGTCCCGTCAGCTCGTCCCAGTGTCACTCAAGCGCGTTCGCTCTCGCCCTAATGTGCTCAAGATGAGGCCATGTAAGTATAATGGCATCGCGATTATTGCTTCCCGTTATCCTGCAGCTGTCCTGACTCCTGTGATGCTGTGGCTGTATTAAGTCTAATGAATTTCAATTCTGCCGGCAATGAAAGTGTCGGTGCGAGCACAATGATGACGTCAGTCTTGTCGATGCGAGCAGTCAATAAGGAGAGACTTAATGGCCGCGTACCGAGATAATGTTGGTTACGTTAGCTTCGACGCAATACGTGGGATACATAAAGATTTGTTCATTCACCATAGTTTGTGGCTTATTTATGCATCAATGCGGTTATCTAACATTGTCATATACATCCTTTCACTTGCACGTATCATTCGTCTATTGTAATCTTGTTCATATGTACTATGCCAGTGTGTTTGCAGAATGTTACATTATAAAAACCCATGCCTCGCTTATGGCAACTTGCATAGAGTAGGAAACTTGTCAACAGTTACTATAGACACATATATATTTATATATATCCAGTGGCGGAATAAAATTCGTAACCATGATATTGTTTATTTAAAAAAATCTAGCAAGCGAAAAAAAGTATATTGACACAGTGTTTGTATTTCTGCGTACAGAATACACACGCAACAACAAAACAAGTAAATTCCTATGTACCAAAAATTATACAACGATTTATATATTCTGGGCTGGAAAAGTATTTTTACAACACAAAAAGATTTTAAAACAACGTTTTATATTTTGTGTCGTATCGTTTGTTCAGTTCAACGTCAATTAATCTTTTCCTATATATAGTTTTTACCAAGCTTTGACATGTTTCCTGATGGATTTTAGCCCAGTCTTCCTGGCAGATTTCTTTGAGTTCCGAAAAGAACTTCGGCCTCCTCTCATATATGTTCATTTCAGAAATCGCCACAAATGTTCTATCGGCTTCAAATCCGGAGACTGGCTTGGCCATCCTAGTTGTTGTACATGTATGATTATCGCCGAACCATTTCTTCGTGGTTTGCGCCGTATGTATTGGGTCGTTGTCCTGCTGAAAAAACGAATTCTTGCGGTAGCCCGAGTTTTTGAACCGACGCATGCAAATTTTCCCTCGAAATGTTCTGATAGTTGTGAGCGTCCATTTTTCTTTCTATGATATGAACGTTACCTGTTCCGTATGATGAAAAGCATCGCAAAATTATAACGTGACCACCACCAAATTTCACAGTGGAAGGGTGTTTTTGGTGCGAGTGCCGCTCCGTTCTTCCTCTACACATGGTTCTTTAAATTTCGTCCAAATATAGCTCAATTATAGTCTCATCCGACCACAATACTTTTTTTTTTAGAACGACTGAGGCTTGTCCTTGGGCTCACGGACGAATTTCAGACGAGCTTATCAATTTCGTTTCGACAGCAGGGGAGTTTGGCGACGAATTCGAGAACTTAGACGGTTTTGGTGCAGCTCGTGGCTTATTGTACGGAGGCTAACGATTGTTCCTACTGTTAGCAAGTCCTCCTGAAGCTCTTTGGAAGTAGTCATGGGATTTTCAGACACTTTCCTGGCTATGTTTCCTGAAGCTGTAGGGGAATCTTCCGCTGCCTGCCAGATCTAAGCTGGTCTTCGATGGTTCCCGAACTTTTAAATTTTTTGATAAGTAACCCGATGGTGTTAAACATTATGTTGAGTGTCTGTGATATTTGCCTCTAACTTTTCCTAAGTTTTCATTCTGTAATAATCTACTCTTTTACGGAATTCGTAAGCTCCTTGCTTTCTGCCATGACAATCTTCTTCTACGATGTCGCAAGAAATAATGACCCCAAAGCTGCGCATGAACTATAGTAGACTTCTAACGTAAAATCCAGAAGGTTCTGGAAAGCTCTTGAACAGTCAAATCAATTTTAAAATCAAAAAATCGTTTTATGCGAATGCATTTTTCAATCCCTGATATGTGAAATCATACATAAATTATTTAATTCATTATAATTTTTTATTTTGTTGATATATATATATATATAACAGTTGATAACACTTAAATATAAATACTGCATTAATACATTCGTTTTTGGTTTACTGGATTTTTTAATCAAAATAAGCAATTTCATGCTGTAAGAATATTTATTTGCCCCTCTGTATATATTACAGAAACAAAGTCCCACTTAATTAACAAGACCAACAGAGCAGGGGGCTTATTTATTCGTCTCTGCCAATTAAATTTACTGAAGGTTAGGGTAGATATTCAAAACGTACGTTGACATTGATACTTCTATTCATTTCAAACACTACAAAGCTGTCTCTGAAATTTCTATCCATTTTTGCACAGTGTAATTCAGTGCAAACTGAAACCGTGCCTCCGGCCTTGTTATCAGAAGGGTTGTAGAGAGCGTTTTGTGCTTTCGTAGCCAAAAACCTTTACAATTCATAAGCTCAAGAAACTCTCTTTATTCTTTTGTTCTCAGCGTCGCCGAGAATCCGAGGAGGTCAGTGAGAAAAATGGCCATCGCGCCTGCTGTGGAGTTGTGTGAACGACCGTAATACAAAGGGGGCTGCCTGTAGCCACAACTGGTTTTTCAGTCCGGGATTCCGGTTGATTTTGGGCCAATTTTACATCCCGGAATTTAAGATGATTCCCGACAAGTTGTGTTTTTTTTCAAAAACTACCACAGAAATTTGTTTTGGCACTTCACTTGCTGGCAATATAGCTGTTCATGCACGGTAATTAACTACTCATAAGGAGAGGAGTCGTTTTTGTGTAAGGTATATCCCAAAAATTTCCTCTCTTCCATGACCTGGTGACTAGAAACATGAGTAGGCAGAGTAGAGTATCTTCGCTCAAGATTCATCATATTTGCACTACATCTTATTACTACTGTCTCTGTTAAATTCATTTCACAACAGCTACCCGGCCGGATCTTTTTTCTCAACTTTGACATCATTGTTCCACTAAATGCTTTGAAATATCAGGTTGCCAGGAAATTAAATTTTCTGTCCGGTGTTAGAGTGGCTGCTTCTTGTGCCATTATGTAGTGGATATTATGAAGAGAAGCTGCATTCATCAGTCTCAGTTTGCCTAAGTCTAGTGTTTCGGAAAATCTTGACCCTCCACCATGGACAGATACCGCAGTCTATTTACTGTTCACTTCTTTTTTCTTGTGGAAGCAAAAGTATCAGTCGTCAAAAGGAGTCATAAGATGAAATAAGGATTAAATAGCGTGCTGGAGGAAAAAAGCCCCGGTAGGGAAAAAGCCCCGGCCTATCTCATAATGTACATTTATTGCCCATACTTAGCTATATTGAAGCGATTAAGTGATGTTAAAATAAGTTAAATTATACTGTACTGCATTTGCCTACCCTAACCAAGCCAACCCCTAACCTAGTCTAGCTCTTTCTAATTGAACGTAGCCTAATCTAACCACATCTAACTAAACCCAACCTATTCTGACAAACATTACCTATCTTCTCCTAATAGGCCCAGCAAGTAGAGAGTGTAACTGGAGAACTCAGTGGGACTAACATGAAATTTAGCCATGACCGCACTGCATGTAGCTAAATAACGTCACACCGACGAGTCGAAGTACATATTTGAGGGGTCGGACCTCAGGCCTTCATAGGCTGGGTTCGCAATCCTAACAAAAAACGTATTCAGTGTTATATTCTTGACGCGAGAGAGACCATATGAATATTTATTGTTCATACTTTCTCTACTTAATTGACGACGAACATTGTACTGTGTTTTGTGCATGGGTGCTACTCAAGTAGCTGGCTGCTCTTCCTACGAGAAGGTTAAGTACGAATATCTAAAGAACCTTACGTGCTATGACAAATCTAAGCACAGATTTGGATTCAACGCACCTAAATTAATGAGACCACCAGCATTTACTCAAGTAGCAGAGAGGAAGTTAAAATTTGTTGGCTAGCATAATTGTTTCAATAAGTATATATTCTCTTCTTTTATTTATTTGCCTTAGAGATAAAACTCACACTTGGTGACGATTTTTCAAGCTCAGTTGATTAGAATACTCATAGGCTGCTCAGCCGGCGTGTTCGTCGATGTTGACGCGATTAATGACGTCACTTTTTTATGTTAGTTGCCCGTGATTTCTCCCCTTATGTTAAAGCTTCTTGGATAGGGATATCACGAGATATCTAATTTTTGGTCTTAGAACAAGTTCAAACTGTAAACATTGGGCTCTTATACATAGTTATAGCCTAACCCAACGTCGCAGTCCTCACTAATCCAAACGAAAATCACCTAACCTAAGCTGATCTCACCTAACCTGATCTCGCTTAACCTGCTCTTACCTAAACTATACTCACCGAACCTAACCCTTACCTAGCCCAACTTCACCTTACCTAAGCTCACCTAGCTAAATCAAACTTCACCTCACATTACCTATTTCAGGAGTTGTCGCAACCCACGTTCGCACCAGCAAATATTGGGTCAAATTTAGCTCAGTGCAATATTTTAGTTCACTTACAAATGCTGTATTCAAATAAATGAACAGAGCTCTCGTATATAGCTTCAAGAGAAGCGGGGCTTTTTTCCTACCTGGGCTTTCTTCCTACAGGGTTTTTTCTCAGTTCCCGGGCCAAACAATGGGCCGCTATGCAGTGAAGTGTGTACTGATGGTATTACCCGATCTCTGTGTCTGATGTAAGTATCCCTAGTGATTAGCTGTACATACCTTGTGTACCATGTTTCAGTGTGTACCTACGTAATAAAGTATATTTATTCAGTTATTTATTGAACCATCCGACTCCGCAAGCCTTGGGCCCATTGTATCTCAAACTCTATTTCTGAAGGTGTATCACCTGCAAGTCCCACACAGTAACATTGTACCCCCTGCAGGTTTGGACACTGCCCGGGACAGCAATTATTATTACCAGCTTTCTTTAGCCCTGCAACCTGTTTTACAGGCTTTGAGGCTAATGGTGTTCCCCCCATTAATTGCGTATGTTTTACGACCCTGCTGCTGTTTGCAGATCTTGCAATAATAGTATATTTTAATTTTTAACCAGGCCACTATTCCGCACAATCTGTTCCATCAATATCTTTAGTAGTAAGTATAAGATTTTTATCTAAAACCCTCGCAGAGCTTCAGGTCGCTCTTAGCTTCTGGAGCGGCCAGGAAGAGGCACATGTCATTGTTTTAAATTTTCGATCTGATGACGGCCTGAAGAACATCTTTTCGCAAGTCTTCTGGAAAATTAAACACGTGCGCCCAACTGTGGGCACGTTGGGTCAATAGAATATGATTGAGGGAAGAGGTCAGGAGATTGGAGATTTAGGACATAATGAAAGGTAGATAACTTGCATTCTACTGTGACCCATGTGTCGTCCCATGAGTTCATCTTATTTTAGTTGTTAATAATTGAAAATCACACACACTCCAGCACACGGAGTGTCCGGGTAGTAAAGCTTACTGATTCACTCATTGTTATGATGCCAGGCGTTTTGCTCCAGAGACAGAGAAAGAAGTATTGCTCTACGGCGATGCAGCTTCGGCATTTTCCTCTCGTACATAGTCCGCTTTGGCAAAGAGCAAAGCCAACTAAAAAATGGCGATGCTCGGGGAGAGGGGCAGCATAGTTGTCAAAGGCCTTCCGTATAAGACAATCTGTTGTCGACAGTAGCCGTGTATTCCTCTGGATCCTCAAGAAGATTCACTTTCAGAACAAGCCAGGGCATGTCGGTTTCCTAGTTGGACTTTGCCGTCAAAGTGACCTTCCCTAAACCTCTAAGAGCAGGTGTAAGGCGTACATCCTGGAAGGTTC
Source organism: Parhyale hawaiensis (assembly GCA_001587735.2). Taxonomy (NCBI): domain Eukaryota; kingdom Metazoa; phylum Arthropoda; class Malacostraca; order Amphipoda; family Hyalidae; genus Parhyale; species Parhyale hawaiensis. The sequence goes on along the minus strand of LQNS02278140.1, from coordinate 8,507,684 downwards.
ACGTACCCATATTTTGAGAAAATCTAGTATCTTAAACTGCAGTGGCATCTCTGCTATCACCTAACTTTTTTATTCTAAAGGTAAAAGTAAAGTCAACTTAGACCACACCCTCACCTGGGAAGCCCACATGCACTGGTTTGTGCTGCGGGTATAGGCCCACTGGCCCTAGATGAGTAAGTGCAGTTGCAGTCGACCTCGGGTCACCAAGAACTATGGCGCCAATTTGACGGAAAGAACACATGACCAGAGACCCCCCACCCCCCTCATCTCTGAGGAAGACAGTTCCGCCGCGGCGCCGTGCATGCACACACAACTGCCGAGTCAGCACACGTAGATCTGCAAAGAGCTCGGGTGCCTGGTTGAGCATCGAACGAGCGATACAAGGTGTCAGAGCTGCGAATGGAAGCATGCAGCTACCGCGGCGGCGGTAGCTGCGGCTAAGGTGATATCAGCTGGAAAATTCACGCTATTGATCGTCCCAAGAGCTGAAATCGGAATAAAGCTTTCGAAGAAGTCTCGTGAAAACTATTTCGCAGATTTAACCATTTCATATTCACCAAGGCCATCAGGTGACACTGCTAGCAGGACTGAGAGATGGCTCCACAGCCTTATGCAAAGTATTTCAGGAAAACTAAGCCCACTGACTCTTGTGCTTTGGCTAGTATACCATGCAATAGCATAGCGAGGATAAACTAAACATGTGATGGAAGCTATTCACAGTGAATTAATCTCAGTATTTATCATTCTGAAGGCAGATGATAGAAACACATTACGGTGTATTATGAAGCGTGAAGATTTAGAGGCATGCATCCTTTCCGACGAAAATACACTCTCTTTAGAGATAAATTTTACACGGATGCTGTCCTCTATATGATGATTTATAGTGAATTTTTGAAAATATTCCACCCATGTGATGTCTTAGAAAACCATGCTGTATGTAATACTGCTAGAACGGTTGAGTCGTCCGTCTACTATTTTTGCCTTCGTATCAACTGTAATAGGAAATTTAATATTCTCTGTCTCGGGTAGAATGTTGGGATACTATTAACGAGCCTTTTACTGGCCCGTTCGCTGTTTATGCTCGTTGTTTTATTGGTAGCTTTTCTCCTCTGGACTCGTTGCTCGGTTGTTTTCTGCCGATGTATTCGGAGGTGGTCGGTGAAGTAAGACGCGTGGGGGTTTTNGCGAGTGGTAATTTCCTGGGTAGCGTAGCTGAAGCCAGCTGCGCGTGCGAAGGCTTGTGCCAGGGCTTGTGCCAGGAGTTGTGCCAGCAGAAGCTTGTGCCTACAGAGTCGAAGTGCCCTTCACAGATACAATAATTCCCTCGTAGTTTCATGTAAAATGTTGGAGACTCAAGTTTATTTCCATGGTCTCCACTGAACTGTTGGGAAACAAAAATTCTGTCTTGTAGTCTAAGGCAAGATATGTATGAACTATAAAAATTCCCTTTCGTATTTAAGGACCTACGTGAAACACGAAAATTCTCATCCACAGTCCCGGGCAGAATGTTTGAATGCGAACGTCACCTCCCTTAGACCCGGACTGTATGTTTGTATACGACGATTCCCTTCCAGCGTGCCAAGCAGCAAGAGAGAAAATTTTCTTCCGTCGTCCAGAGCAGACGTTTAGATACGAAACTTCTTTCCCGTAGATACGAAAAATTATGATGCTCTCTCTTAGGTTTTCTTTTGGTGCAGCAGCCCAAGGAACTGCCGGCCGTCGACAGCCTAAGGTGAGCACTCGAGCACAAATGGGCTGTCAAATTTTCCGCCACATTTGCCGACATCAATGGAGCTAATATAGAAAATTACCGTCACAAATCGCTCCAGGCTAATGCCGAGCCAACTCCAACTCTATGTCCAAATTCAGCGCCGGTTCTATTTGAGACATTTCTGACTTGCAGTAAAAGCATAGAATTTACTCGTCACTTCAATTTGGAATACTTTCGTTTCACTAAAAATACTAAACACATTGAAATGAAGGAGTACCACGTGAAATCTTAAGGCCGTTCTTATAAGGACCTGGTTTCCGATGTGGGCGGTGCCGACCACCTTCTACAGATGGATAATAGCGGTGGGAGTAAATAGGGGGTTACGGGGACGACGGGATGACAGTCACGAAACTCACTGTGATCAAGTATACACCGAATATTTAGAGAAGTGGGTGTTTCACGGGTAAATGAGGGGGAAGCCATAAACTCACCCTAGCAGCCGACGAAAATCCATCCAGGAAAAGTTTGGTAACTATTTTTATACATCAAACTTTACTATCATGTGAACCCGTCAGAACACACACAGCCCATGTACCATCACCCATGGATCACCATAAACCATCACTCATCACCATGTACCATCACCCATCACAAAGCCTTCTTGCTCCGTTGTCCACTTATAAGGAAAAATATGCACCCACGCGTTTCCTCATACAGCCACTGACTGTAATGAGGGCCGTAAAAATCGTATTGCATTGATCTGATTAATGTGTTTTCAGCATACCTGATAATTTCAGTCGAGTATTATGTACTTGCATAAACATTACTTAGAGCCCGCTTCACGGTATCTTACAAGCACGGAGTCTATATTGAAGGCATATTTGAGTAATTCAAGGCGTGGTATATATTTAGTTCCGTTTTTCTGCCACCTCGAGAAAAATGTTTAATAGTGTTTATAATTGTATTACATAGGCGGCAGTTGACGGACCAACAGGCCCATTCCCAAGCAGACACCGGGACTTAGGCCCCAGGCCTGTATGAGCTATTGCCATTATGTTAGCTTGATATAGGTGACAGAGTAAAGAGGAAGAAGAGAAAAAGGAAGACAAGGAATTACTGTACTGCCCTGCTGAAGTTGAACTTTGGGCTATCGTTGATTCCGAAGTTTGAAACTGTAGATCAAACAGGCAAGTGCACGTACTGCAGCCTCTATAGCAATATCACGGTCACGGGCATGGATACACAAGAGTGTCAACGCAATTTATTCCCCGTCAGTTCTAACGCGGGCGCCTTCTAATTTTAATACTTGCAGTGTTCACCTTAAATGACCATTGAAGTATCATTTAAACTCGTAATCTAATTACTCACAACCCACGTGACCTGCATAAGCTGCAAAATAACAATTATATTTCCATCTTACTTGATACAATATCCGAGAATGTGGTGTAAAATATTCCACGCCATGACTATTTTCAGCAATACAAGTTAAGTCTCCCTGAATAGGAAGGGCTGCTGCAATTACAAATTCACTTTTCCGTTGGGATAACACCAGTCCTCAACTAATCCATGCATTGGCCGCTCACTGGATATGCATATTTCCGCCAAGATACTTTTTTTGTAAATGAGTCCTAAGGTTCCGAACGGCCATTTTTTTCTGAAGATATTTAGGAAATATTGCACTCAACACTGATTACTGATCCTGAATATGTTTCAAAACTTGCGTAACTAGAAAAGGAACAGTAATATTTTACTTACTATACTACACTATATATTGTGGCTGCGATACTTTTTATCATTTTCATTCAGCAAACTGGTCGCGGCTCCGCAATAATTATTAATTAACGTAGTCCGTCTTAGCAGAAAAAGTTTTTTACGTGTGGTGGCTTACTTTGATTTGTGATAAATGGAATATCAGATGAGTGTTTAAGAGCAGATTATCCATTATACAGGCACAATATCGTTGTGTATGTTACGTGCAGTAAAATGCCTGAATCCATGGGGCAGAGAGAGTACATTGTACAAATATGGCTGATTTTATTGTTCCTATTTTTTAGTTTGATGATACGGTTATACTGCCACCATTGATACATATGGTGAGCAATATGTCTGGTAAAGCATTTCTTTAAGCTTGTGAAGGAAATTAATAAAGTTTAATTGTAAAATTAAATGCATTGACTAGATCAAGCTCAGATGGTAGCTAATCCAATGAAAATTGAATTTCCATCTTTACTCGTATCACAAATGAAATTTAATTTTGCTTCTTTCTCTTGCCTTCCAACATAATTAGTGAATTTCAGTTAATCCATGAAAAATCGTACAGCATATAAATATTCACTGCTTGGTCAACTTATGATTATATTTAAAGTGAAGTTTCAGTATTCTTACCAATTATATTCACCTCTATTTGTTTACGTGTTCTTCACAGAAGTTAAAATCTTCTATGATTGCTCTCTTATAGTGGAAACTGTTTTTAACTACAGCAAGCTATTAACCTGATAGCGCTAGTGTCATAGTCTACACAAACCACATTCAGTATTCCCAGAGTTACATGACTTCATCGTTTTGAAAGGCACGCATCTGCTTCCGTGAATCCGATAATTACCTCGAGAGTTAGACAACTCATTAAACTTGAAACAGTAGTAAACGGCATGAATCTGAAATCTTTAGGGAATTTACAAAAAGCTTCATCCATGTAACGGCGTGTAAAGTTGGGTAATGCCTGAGCGCCACTCCTTGCTCTACATCTCATAGTCTCCAGTACAGGACATGGCACGACATGGCGCTGAAAACCTCAAGTTCATTATCTAGAAGCGCTAAAAGTTCACCTACACATGGATTTAAAATTGGTCAACCAATTTCGGCAACGTTTGCCATCTTCAGGATTAAAGTTTATAACGATAGATCCTGAGTGTTGCAGTTATAAAATAAAGATAGTCAAGAGCGTAAGGCAAGGTGTGACTCGTGCAGTAGGTTGCGTAGGAGTGAGGTATGGGAGACGGTCGGGGTTTATT
>LQNS02278140.1:8480604-8501572 GCA_001587735.2 Parhyale hawaiensis | reverse complement strand
CTACTATGGTATAGTCAGACTAGAAAGTTGGAGGATGCGGTTGGAACCTGTTACTCGTGAATTTATGTAAGATTTGCGCTGTTATACGAGGAAAACTTCAATGATTTGTAGGTGGTTATGATAAGTGTTTTTTTCTCAGATGCTGGTGTGTTAGACCAAAAGCTGTCGGGTAAGATGTCTGTTATGGTCATAAGAAGCATGGGTCTTTATTGAACCGGTAGCCAAGTGCATGGTTAAGCGGCGTGACAGGGTTGTTGTTGTAAGTCCTACATTTGAGCAGTTACCCATATTTAAGATTGGTTTGCTTAAGTGGAGGGGTTTGTGAGCCTTGATTATTGGGGATGATTAGGTTGCTGGCTGTATTGCTGAGGTAGTATACGATTAAGTTATGTTTGTGATGTTCGTCGAGGCAGTGGCAGTTGTTTTTAACTATAGCTTCAATGACACGTTCGTCTGTTTTGTGATTGTACATATATACAATCTCGGTCAGGGACTGCTATGTGCTCCATTTCAGCCATCACACACATTTCCGCCTGCTAGTTGGCGCTAAGAAAAGTGGGAAATGGGATTATGTAATTTATATCTACCCCAAGGTCTTACCGCCGAAAACCCTAAAACCTGAAAATATCAGGTTGTTGTGAAAGTTTAATCTGACATAACAACGTAGTCTTAATTTCTCTGTTTGAGCTGTAGAACTTTTACTACATTTTACACTTGACGTCGGTTTGTTATCACCAGTACTGATATATGATTACAGGAAGAATTTCACATAGCGCTCTTGTAAATAAAAAGTATTTCATCGCACTTAAAAAAACTCGTCTCGTTGAATTCCTACTTAATCTTTTGCCACTTAACAGGAACAGCACTTCCGCTTGGAGGCTGAAACACTCATTACGAAAAATGAAGTCAGCGCTTTAAGGCTGTAACAAAGACCTATATTATTTCAAATATTATTCAGAATCTGCCCAAAGACACGACATAACTAGTAACAATTTGGTAAGACCCTTAGTACAAACTAGTAGACTCCTTTTCGAAACAAATTGTTAAACGATTCTCGTTCTTCATGACATTTATCTCACCCTCACCCTGAGCACACAAGCTCCAGCAATCAAACTTAGCTCTCGAAGTCTCTCTTCTATTTAAATTCTGCTCACAGAAAAAAGTACCTACAGGAAGTTGCAGGTGTAGCCTGCATCTTCGCTATCAAAGGCGCAATCGTAGACTTTTGACAGGCAGAGCTCCGACATTTCCTTAAATTCGGAAGTTCGCAAGTCTGAAGAATTTTTTTTTTTTTGTAGAGCTCAAAAAGATCACCGTCGTCCTCAGCACACCAGGCGTTTGGTACTGCTAACATGTTCGGCTCGCAGCGTTTTCAAATCATCGGCCCATCGAATGAGGATCTGAAGGTTTATATGCAGTTGGTTAAATCGTGATTAAGATATCCGTGGACTATTAAACCGCATTACTTGTTCATTCTACATTACATTCGCAGATCTGCACTGGAGCAGTTCCTTATAACTTAGCTGTAGATTTTATGGCGCTTTTAGGGCACGTTCAATAGGGTGCGGAAATTAAGCCTTCCAGGCTTGACTTGTCCCAAACTTCAGACAGTTGCCTTGGATTTATCCCTTTGAAAAGTGTGTAATTGTTTGAAGCAATGCGATTACCTTGATCCTGTCCTAAATCCCCTTTTACGGAGCAACACTGAGTTTCTGTAAGTCTTATGAGCCATGAGTAATCGACTGAAGGACAATACCTAAAACTCAATTCGACGGGTCGAAGTCAACGCATCTGAATGAAGATTCAAACAAGTCACGTCTCGAAAGCTTAATTTTGGCGCCCAAGCTGACATGCCTTTAAGATGTACCTCCAGTTATGACCTCCGGGTAAGAACTCTCTCTCTCGACGGGCGACTTCGATCCTTAAAATATAAACAAGATCACGTAATGCATTTCGCCTTCACTTGACCGAAGGTTCAGTCGTGGTATTTCGAACTTTCGAAACAGTACTGTTATTGAAGCTCTCAAGAATTCAAAATTGCGTTTACTAGATTAGTTCGCAATGTGTAAGAATTGAAAGTACTTGTCACTCATACATCAATCTACAATAAAGACGGTTGTCAAAAACATTGGCTCGTACGGATAATAATGGTGAGCCATAAACTACTAGCCTCAGAAATAGCCTCTGTAGTAGAAAACTAATATACCCACGGTAGCAGCAGGCCTAGCGTGCTGCACAGTTTAACTGACGGAGCCGGGAATGAGCCCCAAGCCTGGTGAGTGACCTTTATGTTGCCCGATGCTCTAAGTCAGCAAACTTGCTTGGTGTGCACGCTACGTGGGGGACACTTACTTTCCCAGGAATGGGAAGGCAGAGGGCGCGTGTCTTTGAACCTTCCGCTAGGGCTCCAAAGTTCTTAATGACCCGTGGTCGGCTGCAGCAATACTTATTCTTCTGGGGCCAGATGGCCTATATATACAGCATGAAACCAGTTCGTGTGGGTTTCCCAGTGGAGGGTGCGTGCAGTCAAACTTGACTTTAACTTTAATGCATCTACACACGGTCGTGCAAACTTGACAAGTACGCTTGCTCAAGTATTTTATCAAGTATTGGGATATTGCCCTTTGCCACCACACGCACTAGTACATTTACTTGCTCAAGTCTCCAGTTGAATTCATCAATTTCAACAACGCCACTCTTCATTTTGCGAAGACTACTTAACTACTGGCCGTGATTGACACCAGTGTTGCCAGATTGAAGAGACTTCTAGGTTCTGAAAAAAATGATCTCGACATTAGTATTTTCTTCTGATAACCCGCAATAATCGCCAATGATCCACTATAAATTTTTGATTGGGCAACGCTGATTGCTCCATAGTTGGCAGATGTCGTCATTTGATGTTAAATAGCCAACCGTTCTTCTAAAACCATAGTAAAACTTAAAATACTACTACCACTACTACTAGTATTAAGTATTTTGTGCAGAACTAGCCGAACTTGCAACCGTAACTTGATATCAAGTTCGCGAGTTCGGTACTCACGCTACGATAGATTTGCTCAAGTGAGACTTGCGCTTGAGGGCAGGATTCAAATTCAATCAAGCCTCAAGTCCCTGAGCAAGTCTAATACTTGCACAAGTCTGGTCATACACACGCTCATGTTTGCTTGTACAAGTCACTTGCGCAAGCACACTTGTCAAGTTTACTTGAGCGTGCGTAGGGGCCTTTGTACAGATTCCATACTCGTCGGCAAACTTGGAAGTGCTGCTCCATTCCAAGGGTGACAAAACCAATTCAATGTCAGACAGTAAATTATGACGTGCGAATAGTACATCTGAAACTTGATGCCAACTCCTGATACGAGCTCGTATCATTGTTACACAGTGGAACTCCTAACACGCAGACGGGCATAGTGCTTTAGTTTTAGGAGGAGTTCTATATAGTTTCAAGATGATCATCTCCACTGTCAGCTCGATAATGAGTGGTGTAGAAATGGTACTCAATTTAATATTGATCAGCATTTAATTGTGTCAAACATTGTTAAGCTACGTCGAATATCAGTTTAGCCAGTATGCCAAGCTTAAAAGATGAGAAAGTGCAGGTGAAAACAACCAAAATAGAGGTAACATCCCAAAATTTGGTATGCAAGTGAATAAGTTGGAAATGAAAATGTCATTGCAGACATTTTCATTCGCCCCGAGGTTTCATAAATATCTACCTCGTGTAGAAAAAAAAATTATATTATTCTTAACTGAAAATAAAAACGCAATAATTTATCACGGTTAGGTAGTACATGGTTGTATGTCGAGGTTGACTCACTCCAGGTCGGCTATCTTCCCTTGCATGTTATTTATTTAACTCTTTGTTTTCAGAAGGATGCATCTTTGGATGTGAATTAAAGTTCATAGAAACTTGGAAGCGTTTAATTCTTTTCATACGATCACATGTACAGTAATATCCCCGATGCTTCATCAGTAGGTGAATCAACTTTACAATAACATGAATGTGACAAGGAATCTCATCAAAAAAAGAAATTACAGTCGATTCGCTTGGGGTAAGATAATATTTTCTTCAATTCATTGTGCTGGAATTAATAGCTTATCACGTCAAAATGTGCCTGTTGTGACACCAATAGGGAGTTCAGTAAAATAATTTCGTTGACGGTCAGTATTAACATATAATTATTTTTTCAGCTCTTCTCGTTATCTCCCTTTTCTTGGTGAGTTTTCTCTAATTTTCTGTTGCTACATATCCTCCGTACGTCTTTTCTGGTTTTTTCATTCTAAATAAAAACCTTGCATCGTTTTTCATGCCTCCTTTTGCTTCCCATCCACCATTTCTCTCCTTCGCGTGCCGTTTTCAAGTAGTAAGCTACGCTACGCATTCACATGCACAGCTTGATGCCAGGATGTGCAGCTCACACGTCATTTAAGCTACCGTATCTATGCTACTAATTGAAATTTGTATCGAAGCACTCGGGCTACATATCCTACCTAACAGTTGAACCTGCGAATGCATTTATCACCTCGGCGTTACACTTTCCTTCTGGTAATATACGCGTGTACCAGCGGTCTCAGTCCAGCTTCTTGCGGTTTCTTTAATGCTGTATTTCTATTACTTTTACTGATTCTCTGATGTATCCTCTCCGTACCCTGCGTCTCAATGTCTCTCCAGTCCCTACACCCATCCAAGCACTTCCGTCTTTGCGACGTCCAGCTTCCTTGCTTTGATCTTCTCAAGAAGACTTGGAATTGTTTCCAGTGCAATGGTCATTGCTGGCTCCTTACTGCCTTCATGTTTATTAGTAACCGTTCTAGCGAGGCAATGCAACTACATGTTGTTCCATCTAGAGTTTTCCCCTTGTTCCAGCTTTGTTGAATGCGGTGATGAATTAAATTTCTCATTTTTTCCCCTATTTCTTTGTCAATTACCGTAGGTATGTATATTATTCATTCTGTTTCAGCTATCAATATATTCCCTAATGTTATTGAAGCTAGCCGGTCTCTATCGGTGTCAATTGTCAAGTGCTCAATTTTTTCCCGAGTTATCTTTATGCCTCTATACTCTCTTGCAGCCTTTCCATCTAGAGCCCCTATATTCTCTATGAGCAGGAGCCCAGGACTATAATATTTCTACACGAAGAAAATTTCAAAGCTATTTTTTCTTTCTCGACGCCTCTCGCAAAATATCTGCAGCGACATTAACCAAAAACGGGCTGAGCATTGATACTTCACACAGTCCAAACATTTCCTCAAAGCTACCAATGAATCCAAATGTAGTTACCCTTCGCATCGCTCACTTGCGGCGTTGCAGTTTATCACTAGTTCTCACTTGCATCGCTGCAGTTCCATTAAGTAAAGTAGTTCTCACTCGCACCGCAGCATTTCTAAAAGTTACCTTTACCTTCCTGATGCAATTCTCGGCCGCGCTCTTGACCCATGTTACATTATAATTGGACAAAATGCCATTAAGAATGTATAAATTTTGGTACGTCTATTAGTTTCCATCTTTAAATTATTTGCTGGTCTACTCTACAAAAAAGCCTACATATCAGAAAAGTACGTTTACCGACAGGTAAATTATCAAAATATTTTCTCCTACTACCACCAACCATTCCGAGGTACTTGCGGATGACTTAGCCGGCCTGTGTAAGCTTAGGAAGGCAAGAATGGGTTCTGCTAATGTCCCATGAGCTGATTGTTCAAAGAATGCTTATTTAGAACGCTCTATTAATGGCCGTTACGCATATGAGGCTAATACGACTTATATGTAAACTATGTATATAATTATATGTAAATACTGACCGTCAACGAAATTATTTTACTGAACTAACTAACAACTATCGTCAGCAAATACCCCGTGTCCCAAGAGTACAGGAGTATCCAAGATTCGGTTGCAATGGCTAAAGAGATCATAGAATCTGCCATTCGATTCAAAACTGTCGTTTTCTACTTCGTTGCAACCTAGAATACGATACCCCCAAGCGTGACAAGATTTAGATCAATAAAAGCAAAATAAATAAAACATAAAGAAAGTAAATCCCAACAGTATTCACTATATACTTAACTAGTGGACCGGTGCGTAAAATATTCACCCTATAATTGATATGTTTGCCTAATACCTATAGAGCAGTGCGGAATATTCTCTTCTCTGACTTGCTTTTTCATATTCGTCATTGATCAATTGTGTAGCTCTCATCCTTAGATTTTCCATATTGACGGGCAGATATAAAATCTTGAGTAAAACACTCCAATAAAATTGAATTTAACGGCAGTCAGCTTAGATACAATGTGAGCGCTGCGTAGCAATGATACCGTTGATACTGTCCTTCCATTCAAATATCTGCCTCATTTGATGTGCTGATATTTTGGCCTATGAAGAAAAAACTGCTTCGTCAAATAATGACGATGACTCACACCAGCCAAAAGCTGAGGGAACTCTCCTGAACGCGCAAATTCTTTTGCGCAAGAAAGCACTTTCCTATCCACACGTGAGAATGGTCCATTGGTCAAAAAACTTCAAGCTCCCGCTGCAGCTCCGAAAGCGAACTAAACGCCCTATCCGGCGCTATATGTCTCTGGTGGCAGTTTGTTTTCAAAAATTTGTGCTTTTACCCAGTGTATCAAGCGCAAAAATGCTGCATGTTCCATCTCAAAATTTTGCGCAAAAGTGAAAGCGTGCAGGTTTTTAGACGTCGATTTCACGCGCAAAACTCGGATGCTCGTTCTTTTGGATAGCATCGGCATAAGAAAGACAGTAAAAAATATTTGTCTAGTGCCCGTGAAAAATGATCACCTCCAGAGTGCTTCGTCGACAATCTACCGAATTTATGTGTCGTGACCTGAAGAAATGGCATAAAACCCGGCCTCCAGAAGCTCCATTTATATACTGTTTCGATATCAAGAAGCGTTTCAAACAAGCACAGCATTCAATTAAAGAAATAAGTTTAGCACTTCCGCCATTTTCTTCAACCTGTCATCGATCTCTATAAAACCGTAACTCAATTGCAATGGCTTCAATCTAGCCTATTTTTCGCCTATCGATTTCCTTAGGAGCGGACATCAAATAAATAAATACACGAAACGTGTTATTATATTAGGATAAATCAAGCTCTATAATAAAAACCTGCGCACATTTCTCTGTTTCCTAATCACTTTATTTTCTTTCATGCTGGAAGTATATTTATTCCATGAATACAATGCGTTGGATGAAAAATTTTCAAAGTGGATGACTTATGTGCTACGAATAGTTTTCAAGCTAAATATTGAATGTGTTTGAAGCACCTATCAGCTGATGCATTGAAACTGAATTTTACTTCCTTCAACCAGGAAATCTTTTTACTCTCAGCTCACAACATGGATATTGAATCCGAGAAAATCAACGAATACCAATGAAAATATGTTCTTGATAACAGAACCACGAAGAGAAAAGCGAAGAAACCGTTTATTATTTCTGTCAATATTTTTAAGGTAGCACGGGCCACCTGTAAGTATATACATGCATGCCGCGAATTATTATTTAAATAATGTGAAAAATTTGAGTTAGTACATTTGTAAGTGTTGCTTAAACACTATACAGAAGTATATACACCGAACAAAGAATACACGTACGCATTTCCATATGAGGAGATGCTGGAGAATCTATGGTTTTAAAGCATCGTTTAAGTCTATCGAGTTGTGACGTCTCAAGAAAAGTTCTCTTGCTTAACAAGCAATCGCAATAAGGTCATTAAAAGGTCATAGCAAAATTTTGGATAGTTTAAGACTTTTCAAGGCGCTAGTCGGTAGGAGAACAAGTTCATATAATATATCATGGTTTCCGTCATATCAAACATTAATTTTTCAAAGCTGAATTCCCTTAAATGCCTGATTTAATCATAGCACACCCGTAGAAATAACACTATTGGTATATGTTGCATATATGGCACGCTATGCATTTAAGGGTTAAATTATTTACTCCTCTCAATGGCAACTTATTTCCAGACACCTTTAAGTTAGAGGGACTTTATTTCTTAAGGCGATTGTGTTCTAGAACATTCAGCTTCTGCGAGGAGAAGATAAAACTTTGTTCAGCTTCATTGCCTCTGCTTATAACAAAACAGAAAGTAGACCGGGCAGGAATATTTTTGGCCTACTTTCCATCAAAACAATCAGTGATAAACTCTGTACAGACTTCTACGAGTATAAGCTTATGTAGTCCTGACACAAAAAGTCGCTCACCTTAGCATGGTTGCAATCTATGATACTTCCAACAAAATATGTATTGCATGATCGACTCCCCAGTGATTTCTATTGATCACCAGGCACAAAACAGTTACGCACATAAAAATATTATCTGCACTTTCCAACAAAATGACGAATGGGATTTTAGATACTAACTTCAATTCATACCAGAAAAACAACGTAGCGCATACAAGAATATAATTTAAAGATCCACATTCTGACAAAAAAAAAGTTGATGAAATCACGTATATGGTTCTGAATTCCCATATGAGTATCAAATTTTGTATGTTACCAGCTTGTCAATGGATTAATACAACCCAAGAAACGCAAAAACTTGAAATGTTTTCATTAATAGATTAGGATTTTCACGTATCACTTATGAATCATCCCTTCCCCATTTCGGCTACATCTTGGCTTTATTTTAACTAGGCTCCAAAGGAACTGTTTTTTTTTTTTTGGGGGGGGGCTTAACAAAACAGTTACAAAATGTCGATTTATGTCCTTAGGCTAGTCTATTCAGTATTCATATATCACAAGCGGAACTGTATTGTTTATTTTCTTTAGTTTTTTACGCTTATTTTCTTACACCAGCTATTTGATACGAATAGTAGTAGAAGTTTTGCTTGTGCTTCAGTGGGTATTTGATACGAGGAAGTTGATTCATTATACATTTACTTAGTTATATCTTTATGTTTTTTTCCTAAAGTTTTTTGATAGATTTGTATGAAATAATCAATTTATTTCGTTTACTACATGAAAAAATGTAGTTGACAATAATATACAGAGCATTGAAGTGAAACAATGCTTGTACAAGTGACACAAGCGTTTGCCTGTATCGAAATGACAGGGAGACCCCTCTAATGCCCAGTACCCACTTAGGTGGGCGGTCTGTAACATAGAAAATAACATTTTACTGTTCTGACTTAGAATGCGTTCTACTGGGACCAAATGTAGCTAAATTATGGAATATTATCGATTTTGGTCAAAAATTCGGCATCGTGGGTTTTCGTGTCATAAACCATAGTTTCGTCAATGTGACGTCAGTGGACGACGTCAGTTTTTGTTGCTAGTTTCTCGTGAGTCCTCCCGTTACGCTCTTTGCTTCCTGGTATATAACTGACACAATATGGAGTGAAACATTTCTTTGCAGTTAGTAACAAGATTACTCTATAAGTCTGTAAATTATCACTAAATTGCTAAAAAAGAAAGTGCAACAAAACTTTTTCAAAGCCCGATAATAAATAACAAGAAACTGACTATGTTTATTATCAACTTTTTTTCTGCTAAACTTATGCTTTTCAGCTTCTGGGCACTTGAAAATTGCTCTTGATTTAGTACTGGATATGCTGATTTTAGATCTGCAACTCAAACGTAGCAAGCGTCATATAGCAACATTGCCATTCCCATAACAGTACCATTATATAAAACCTGACTAAGTGCTCCCAGCGGGAGGATTGCATCACATTGCCATTCCCATAACAGTACCATTATATAAAACCTGACTAAGTGCTCCCAGCGGGAGGATTGCATCACTAACACTGATGAACTAAATACCAATCCATAAGCGACGGCACAGGGGATTGATACGCAGAAGCTACCGATTCCGATCTGTAAATTTTCACAGTACCGATGTAATGAGTATAGAATTCAAAAGTAGCTGCAGATAATCCTGAATTAAGTACCAACGAAACCTTTATGCTGCTCAGAAATTGGCACGGTAAATCCCATGACGCGCAGCGAAGCTGCGGGGGGGCGGTCTTTAAAACGGCGACGCAACTGATATTTTAATTGTGCTCATTAATGAAAGAACGAGAGGATCCTGCTTAATGAGGAGCTCCAGAAGAGCACCTGAGGCCGGTATCGTTCATAACAATGACGTCCATTACCGGACCGCACGACTGTTGTCCGCGAAGACTTCAGAGATATCTCGGCACCAAGAACAGAACAACCTCTATGACTCGGTAACTTTCAAGAGCATACTACGGAAATTAGATTTCAGGAGCGCCTGTGTCTCATAGGCGTTGTATCGTTACCTCCAGCGACAAGAGCGTGATAGACAGAGCCGAGACCAACCTATAGATGCGATCTTGTCTGAGTCCTGAACAGGCATACACGATATACTGTTGCCTGCACACCCACGCTATCTGCTTTCCTAACAGAAGCGTGTAAATAAAGATCGACATGTTCAACCGACAGTATCGGTATCTATGTACTTGTGAGTTGGAGCCCCGAGGAAAATGTCTGTTCAGGCTCTATGCCTATCACACTAATATCGTGTGAGCCTTTGCTGCCGTGTAGTGACTTTCCGCAAGAATTCTAGTTTTTGCGTCATATCTTTGGCTATTAAATTACCGTGCTGTTGCGTTAATTTATCGTTACCTACCTTGAGTACCTACCTTGAGAGTCTTCGGAAGAAGTCCAGGTGACGTTGTTCACGTCACCCCACGTGTGTGGAGTCACTCTGCTGGGTGTCTTCTGTGGTGCCGCAGTTTNTACCGGACCGCACCTGACAACAGGCGCTTCTGAAGTCTCTATAGAGCCGTGGTTCTTGTCTTGTTGGAGATACTGAGCCATTGAAAGTTCTCGTATGATGCCTTTAATCTAAAGTCCTCGCGGACACAGAGTATCCGCAACATAGCAAAGCCTCCAGCGACAAGAACGTGACAGACGGAGCCGAGACCATCCTATAGATGCGATCTTGTCTGAGTCCCGAACAGGCATGCACGATATACTGTTGCCTGCACACCCACGCTATCTGCTTCCGCAACAGAAGCGTGTGAATAAAGATCGACATGTTCAACCGACAGTATCGGTACCTGTGAGTTGGAGCCCCGAGGAAAATGTCTGTTCAGGCTCTATGCCTGTCACACTAATGTCCCGCGAGCCTTTGCTGCCGTGTAGTGAGTTTCCGCAAGAATTCTAATTTTTTGCGTCATATCTCTGACTATTACATTACCGTGCCGATGCTTTAATTTATCGTTCTTGAGAATTTAGTCCCGTTTTATGCCTTCATAATGTTCTTTGCTGTTATTATATTGTTGGCTGCTGTTAACCTACAGTTCTTTTCGCAATGAAGTTATAGTACTTTAGCCTTACTCGATTATCATTTGGAATTCTTTTGTAACTCTGTATTGTTTTCCTTGTAGCTCGTTATCCCCTCTTCCACATCAGAACCTCCTCCGTTACCAGGCTTCCCATCGCCTTACAAAGGGTGCGCAGCCCCCACTTCGAGAACCGTGGATTGAGAACTTCCGATTGTCCTCGCGCTTGTTGCCAACCCACAGCCATCGCCATCCCAACAACAGCAGCGCCGTCCCCTCCTCAGCTGGTGCCTGCAGGTTACGCAGCCAAGCCTGAGCCTGACACTTTCTATTACCATTGAATTTACTCGGTGCCGATCGCTTCCCTTTTGTTTGCCTTTTATGACGCATTGCAGCGGCTGGTTTGGTAACTCCGACAGAAGTGCTGCAGCCACTGCCTGTCGGTATTATACAACACACACACACTTCGTCAATCCTTCTTCCGCTCAGGAGTGGCAATCCTCCACCCAATGTTTGTTTTTAATATAACAACGCTGGCGCGCACAAGTCTCACAGAAGCATGAGTTGAAGAAAGGTGTTGTCGTTTTCAAACTGGTGACAAAGTGAAAGTACGAGAATATAATTTTTCAGCTGAACTCATTCAGCATTGGGCGCATTTTCTGCGATTCCCGAAAGTGAGTCCTGCCTGTAGCAAAGTTTTTATTTTGCTGCTACTTTAACGCGTAATTATGCTTACCGATGGACCCCTATCCAAGCAAATGGAAGACACCGGAGGGTGCGTTCTTGCATCTCAGTTTTTTAATGCATATATTAATTCACTCTTCAATAACAGATTGGCAGTTGAAAACATTGCAGCATTCCATTCTTCGAATATTTGGAGTACCATTGATACAGTACTATTGTAGCAGTACTAAATTATCTTCCTTATCTAACAAAGTGCACGTTCGATTGGATGGTCAAAGTCAATCTAAACCAATTGCACTGGACTTGGGTCGTCCGAAACCTTATACGGAGCTTCGTCTCTGCCACTCTGAATCGTGTTGTAAATGGTAAAAGACGAACGATGAGGTTGAGCCACCTGGATACTCTATTTTACGGAGCCACCGCCAGCTTCTAGAAATCTTAAGGGTAACCAATTGAGGTTCAAAGCCTCAATCTCAATTCAACAACTCGACACCAGGGCACCTGCTTGCAGTTTCGGAAAAGTTAAGCTTCGAATGATCAGTTTCAGGGCCCAGGGCCATGTGCCTAAAAACGTGTGTTCTCCAGCATCCCGTGGTGTGAGGCACATCCTTGAGACAATGACCTGTGTATCATCAGGCAAAAATCTCCATGATGAAACAAGCCCATAGTTATTCGCGCATGGGATGAACTAAACCAAATTATTATTATTATTATTATTAAATTACACTAAACTGACGACGTGGGAAACGAGAAACCCCATGAGGTTGAAAAAAACCCACGCAACCAGCCCAGCGAGCGAAAGAAAAAAAAAAGAAAGAGCGTATCAGTTATTGGTTTTTCGAAACGTCTCCACGCCGTAGTCAACGCTATTTGGGGTCGCAATCAACGGGTTACCTGCGATTTGTAAAGTAAACATTTTGGAAATGATGTATTATGAAAAGAATTCTTATTATCCTGTAAGAAAACTTGCAAGTTTATCCTGTTTTAGAGCATACATCGTTCCCAACTTGTAAATATTAGCGTTAAAAAAAGATCTCTTATTTCTGTAGCAGTTATTCCTGCAGTGATGAATTCATTCCAATTTTTTTGCGCTCATTCAGTTAGCGTGCGCTCAGTCGTTGCCAAGCACGCTCAGTTTCACTTGGCCTAACGTGGCAATTAAATACAAGGTATTGCCTTGCTCGACAGGTTCCTAAAGTGATAATTATACTTTCAGTGATATTTAACATGAGTTATTATTTCTAGTTCAAAATTCCTGGGAATGCAGCTTGCTGCGGAATTTTTGCTATTTTTTTTTTTTTAATTGCAGCTTGCATTTTTATTCAAAAGAGCCAACGATTCAAGAAAATTCTTTTATGTTAAAAGTTTTTTCATACAACAAGAGTAATTTTTTTCGCGCTACGTACTCATAAGTTGAGAAGTGAGTCGAAGAAAAGCTAGACGTTATCGAAATGGTCGTTTACCCGTAGCCACGTGACCTGTGTCATAGCAGGTAGATACTCAGAAATATTTCGTCTTTATCTGCAGAGTACTCAGAATTAACTATAAAAGTTCAAAAGCATGTAAGTAATGTAAGTTTTTTTTTTTTTTTGTTTACCGAGGAGTGCTTATCAGCAACAGTGAGAGTTCAAATGATACTATAATCGACAAGTCCACGCCAGTCACAGTACAGAAGACGTAAGCCGATGTCCAGTTGCGATTTTCTTTGCCCGCTGATTGCAGTCCGGCTGGACTAATTTCATTCTAGAGAATTGAGTACTCAGTCTGTCCCTTTGATGTCACGCGGACGCCTTAGAAATTCTCATTGGGTTACTGTTAATTCGCATCAGCAAACTCAAATTTGATGCCATCAGACCATCCTTTGCCTGGTTGATGAAAGCGAGGCTTCCGTGAAGCGCCTGCTGAGAGTCATCGATGGTAGCAGTACTATGAGGTGAGAGGTCATTTGCGCAAAGATCAACACAGACCTATGATTTTCTATTTTATTATGTGCGACCAGCAGCATGCCAGTATGTGATTTGCTGGCTACCTTGCGAGTTCAAAGGTTTTATAAGATAACTTGCTGTTACAAATTATGGCATATAGAATGTGTATTTTTTAAAAAATAAATCAATTTCTGCACTGAAAAAAAGCAAGAATGATCCCTCTTCCATTATTGTACTTTTCTTTCTTGCTCATTCTTCTTTTGTTCTCTTACAGGCATAAAACAGACAATGTATCTCTCTAAGCCTAAGCTTCGTCCCTTGGAGGTTAAGACAAAGCGTATAAATGTTATTTTGCGTTACTTATTCAGGTAGATTTCATTCGGCACTCATCAGCTAAAACCAAATTACTGTAATATAGTAAGTATTAAAACTACCCGGGACCAGCTCTAGGACAACGCTGCGAGTCCCCTAGTAGTCTAACTTTCTGGCATTATTTTTCTTAGAAACTACGACATAAATCTTTGTAGCTGCGCAACATACACGCACAGAGACAGAGGTCTTCAAGAGTTTCCCCTGTTCTTGGAGGAAACATCGTGATCTGTGACGACAGTCTTTCGAGGCTTCCACCAGGAAGATGGAAGCAGCTCAGCTCCGCACTCTTTTCAGACTATATTGAAAACTTTTCTACAGCTTGAGCTTAAAAAGCAGTAAACGGAAATTCAACCTGAATTTTCAACGAAAAAGCAGTAGTGGTCAAGAAAACTTTAAGACAAAAGTGTCGAGAAACCAAAAAGGGCTGAGTGCATGCGGTAAAGGAAGTAAGCATGCAGGTAGAGAAGTAAGCCTGCAGTAGAATGAAGCAAAAATAATCGAAGTTTGGTAAGCGCACAAAAACAGTTTCGAAATGTAAGTCCTTTGCAAACAGTTCGTTGACCAAAATTGCAGTAAACAGCCAGCTCTTTTAAGAATCATTAGTCCAGTCGTGCGATACCTGAAAATTGGGTTTTCATTCAGTATATTAGACGCTGTAGATTGGGTTCATTGGAAATATTCATATTTTCTTCAATTTTTCAGAAGTCCCATAGAGTATTTCATTGTCAGCCTTCAACATGTACCTGCGTGAAAATTTCCAAGTTCCAAATTACATGAAAGGCATCCGTGCCTAAGTTCAGTCAGCCTGCTTAGTTTCCCACTGCTGTTCCTGCCCTCGTTCCCTCTCAGCCAGTCCCTGACGGGCTGCCAAAGGAAGAGCCGAGCGTAGCATATCAAGAAGAGCTGCAGGAACTTCCTCATCTCAGATGTGTATCGCCTTCTGACACGTTGGTCAAAGAAACCTCGAATGGAGCATGCAAAGAAGCTGACGCTGCCAGGATACTGAATACTGATTTTCCTTTCAGTTGCCCCGTTTGCTCCTCAGGGTAAGCTTACGTACAAAAAAAAAACACTACAGCATCTACGACAAAGAAACTGAACTGCAGTACGAGTACAGATAACAGCTGTTATTCAATATAAAGGATAAAGAATTTATAGGAGTACGGATATGCGTTCAAAGGACAGATGTTTACGTTCTTTCTAGAGGTTCTTGACCTCTCTCGAGAGCATCAAAACTATATAGAAACTGTTACCCATGGCATCTATCTCTCGATCGGTCTTTTGTCGGTGTTTACGTTCGACTGCAGATTTGGCGCAAGCTCCTAAACGACCAGTATTGTTATCTTTGCTACTATGGTTCGCTGGGTGCCTGGGGTGGAACAGTAGCTGTTAAATTCCGCCGCCTTCTTCACTATATTGCTTTTACAATAATCCAATTACAATGACCCCCGTTGCTGACGTCTAGCTTCTGACTAAGCCTTCGAGATTTATTACAAACACGACTACAGTGTGCTGCTCTGAAAGGGGCCGATATCTTTTAAATATTTACAGATGACTGAATTTCCTTCCGTTTCATTTGACATCAAATGAACGTAACTAAATTTGCGCTTCAGTAATAGTGGTATGTCCAGTAGGTATGTAATGATTGGCTTAATTCTAGCCATGTAGTATAGTTATGGGAGCAGACACTTTCTTTTTCGTGAAAGAATAAATATTTCCTGCTGTAGAACTGTGTGGCTCCCTTCCCCCATGTAGATTCCACGAGCCGCAGTGGCGTAGACTATGTACAGCTAACGGTCTGGTGTTTTTCTTTATTGTCTGGTGATCCTAATAATGTACTGTATGTATAACTGCAGAGGCTAACTGACGTTTCGTGTGCAACTCAACTCTCATGCTCGATCCCAGGATTCCTTGCGATATTATTTTGGTGACACAGACTGCCGGCATGGATCTACGCCCGCCCTCACTGTAAAACTGTAAGAAATGCATTTATTGAAAATTTCAAGTAAATTTTGTTGGTATACCATAGATGATCGTTACTATGATACCGATGGATGAAAACTTGAAATATCATTTTCAACAATACAAATGTTTCATTGATTTTTTACTGTAGTCCGTTACATTTAGTTTAGCTACTGCGATATGTATAGACACACAGAATCACGGAAAGCGACAGGTCACCCCTGTACTTAGATGAGAGATTTTTTCAACTGCTTCTCATCTAATTCTAGAAATATAATGATGTCATGTCAAGAAAATTATATATATATATAATCCAAATAAAAAACTTTTTAATGAGCTGATAGAATTGTGTAGTAATAAGCCTCAGATTGCAATGAATCATGGTTATGGCACGACCGTTTATGGACCACCCATTATAGCAGAAACTTCAATGACTACTTATAACTAATTTCTGGAGAGTTAGTTAGCAGCCTACTAGCATTAAATACAGATTCCCTCATAATGCAGCTTCAATCAGTGCCTCATGCCATTTCTGTGGCATAAAATTTTAAAAAAGATTAAAATTATAGGGTCTGAGTTCAAAGATGAAAACATCTCGTCACTGAGAAATGGATCTCCCACGGTACCAGCATGCCAATGTTTTGAGCTCACCCTTTGTATCGCAAGTTCAAGGCCAACCCAGGCATACGAGCTCTTGGCTGATCTAGGTGTGCTGACATCGCACTGGTGAGAGTGCAGAGCGGCCGTGGGGGTACTAACCTTTATCAGAGATGAGAGGGTAGGTGGGCGCGGGTCGTAGAACCTTTCGTCAAAATGGCACTATAGTTCTTGAAGAACCGTGGTCGGCTGCAGTCGCACCTACTCCTCTGGAGCCAGTTGGCCTATATCCGCAGCACAAACCAGTGCGTGGGGGTTTCCCAGTTGAAAGTGCGGTCAAGTTTATTTTGCCTTTACATCCGTTCTATGAGATGTTTTTTTCGCTGTAAATTCTAATAACTAACATTATCATCAAGTATATATTTTCAAATGGGTGCAAGAGGTACTTGTTTTTAAATAAGCAGTCTTTGTTTACTGTAGCACTATAGACATTTAACGAAATATTTGAAAATATATATATTTTTTCAGCGCCTCGGTTCATAATTTAGTCAATATTACAATTTATGCCTTTCTCAGTTTCGGCCAAGAAAAGGCACTTTGGTTTCGATTGCAATATTATCTATGGTTGACTGTCTTATCACTTTCAATTACAAGCAGTACTCTATTTGCGTGTTTTCTGGCTTTATGGATGCCTTTGACCCCGTCAATTCTGATGTATTATATATTAAATAATTGAAATATAATTTCATCCACGATGTTCTTTTCCCTCTTTGTCGCGCTCAATATGTTACTTCTGATAACGCTCGCTTTGTTGATAAACCTGTGTCACTTGGAGTCCCCTGAGAATCAACTTTAGACTCCTTTTTTTTTTCATGTTTTTAGCATTACGCACTTGGTACTAACGGCTGTTACATATTTGTGACATTATTTTTTCATGACAAATACTGAGAATGAGTTTAATGAAGCTGATAGCAAAATTAAGCGATCAGCCAGCATTTCACAACTCGACTATTGAAGGACAAATTAATTGTGCACGAGCTAAAAATAAACGAAGCTAACGCTCGTAATTACAAGAAACACTCCCAAATTTCCAGATTTTTTCACAATGCTGGACCACAGTGGTTTAAAGAAATAAAATATATTGTCAACCTGTTAGTTATCTTTTAATATACACATTTCTTAAGCATTTATCACCTTCAGATATCTGTACTTTGGCATTGTTGACCCTCACTGTATAAACGGCGTGAATTATGGAGAGGTAAATCTCTGTCCTCTAAGAACAAGGTCTTATTTGTAATAAACGAACCCCTCTGTACAATCTTCTGAGACCAAACAAATAAATAAATAATTGAACTCTACATTTGGAGAAATGTATAACGCCTTATATTTGCAGCAATATTGTAATATCGCGATGTACAAAATTTGCTCTTATATAGCGTCAATATACATTATTTTTTACTGGGGTTAGCTCGTGAGGCTTAGCCCATGATCAATTAGAGAGCACTCTGAGAACGCATACCTCCGTCAAGCGAGGCAACGATAACGAAAAATTTCAATTGGTTTTGAAACCAATATTTTTCTTTGTAGCAACACCAAAATCTAATCATTTATGCCTCTCATAGTATGAACCGTTTTTGTAATTTTCGTGAAGATCCATTCATAATTTTTTGAGTTATGCTGCTAAAAACATTGTGACAAACATAAGTCGAACACACAAACGGACCAACCGATCATCGCAAAAATTTAATTGAATTCTTGTGAAATTCCTGTGAATTTCATAAGATCCATCCACAACTTTTTCAGTTATTGTCCTAACAAGCATAAAATCAAACACAGGGACAAATACACTAATGAACAAAAAGATCATCACAAAAATTTGGTTATTTACTTTTCGTAATATACCTAACAACTCATGTAAATTTTATGAAAATTCATCCATAACTTGTTGAGATATGGAACTTAGAAAAAAATAGGCAGACAAACAAACAGGTAAACGGATTTTCACTAAAAGTTTATCATCTGTTACTGTTAAGAAGCCTAACAAACCCTGTAAATTTCGTAAAGATCTGTTCATATTTTTTTACTAATCTTGGGGACAGACCAAGAGGCAGACAGACAAACACGACAAAAACATAACCTATTTGGCGGAGGTAAGTATTAGAATTGCTAATCCACCTGCCATGATCGCAGCAACAAATGAAAACAAACTCGCTACTTTCACATAGTGAAAGAAGGAGCAAACCAGGGAGCATTCCAAGATCACATACCTAAGCCAAGCAAGGCAATAGTAACAAAAAATTCAAATTGGTTCAGAAACCATGATTTGATCTGTAGCAACGCCAAAATCAAATTATTTGTGCCTTCTGATGGTATTAACAATTTCTGTAATTTTCTTGAAGATCTGTTAATAACTTTTTGAGTTAGGCAACTAACAAACATTATGACAAACATACATATGTCAAACACACACGGACCAACAAACCATCACCAAAATTTAATTATCTACGTCTTTACCTCCGCCAAGGAGGTTATGTTTTCGTCGGGTTTGTCTGTCTTTCTCTTATTCTGTTTGTCTGTCTATCACCAAGATAACTTAAAAAGTAACGGATTTCGACGAAACTTACGTGGGTCCTTAGGTATGTTAGGAGGAACAGATGATTAACCTTTGATGAAGATATGTCCATCCGTTTGCTTGTTGGTTTTTTTGATGATTTTTTGTTAGTGCCATAACTTAAAAGTAATGGATGGACTTTTATGACACTTACATGAGTTGTTGGGTTTTTTACAGAGAGTAAATGATCAAATTTATGTGATGATGTGGTTTTTCGTTCGTTTGTTTGTCGCTTTGTTTGATTTTATGTTTGTTAGTGCACGCAATAACTCGAAAAATTGTGGATGAATCTTTATAAGATTTTCAGAAATTATTAGTAATGTTACAAGACATGATTGATTAAGTTTTGGTCATGGTCGGCTGGTCCGTTTGTGTCTTTAACTTATGTTTGTTGATATTTTTGTTAGCGCAATAACTCAAAAATTATGAATGGATCCTTGTGAAATTTTCAGAAATTGTTAGTAATGTTAAAATACACAAATAAATAAATTTTGGTGATGATCGGTTGGTCCGTTTGTGCCTTTGGCTTATGTTTGTTAAATTGTTTGTTTTAGCATAACTCAAAAAGCAATGAATGGATCCTCAAGAAAATTACAGATGCTGTTAATATTATCAAACGGCAGAAGTAATCAGATTTTGGTGTTGATACAAAGAAAATCGTGGTTTCAGAACCCATTTGAATTTTTCCATACCGCTGGCTTGCTTGGAGGAGCTATGCACTCTCAGAGTGTTCTAGTTTAACATTACTAACAACACCTGTGAATTTCATAAAGGTCCATCTATAACTTTTTGAGTTATTGTGCTAACAAGCATAAAATCAAACATAGCGGCAGGCAAACGAACAAACAGATTTTCAAAATTTGGCAGTTTATTCTTCGTATTATATCTAACAACTCATGTAAATTTTATAAAAATTTGTCCATAACTTCTTGAGTTATGGCCTTAAGAAAAAATAGGCAGACAAACAAACAAACAGATAAACGGACTATCACCAAAAGTTAATCAGCTGTTACTGTTAACATGCCTTACAATCCCTGCAAATTTTGTAAAGATCCGTCCATAACTTATTGAGTAATCTTGGTGACAGACAAATATATAGACAGACGAACACGACAAAAAATAACCTCCAGGCGAAAGTAGTTATCTTGTAATAATATCTCCTAACTCATTACAATTTAAAATGATGCAGGTTTAGAATGCCGTCCACCAGCTAGCACAGCTGTCGGAAAGCGAAGAGGTCTTCATCATTTGGAAAAATTAATTAATGAGAGGGCTAAGAATGTGCTAAAGTCTATACCTATTCACGGCTTCAAAAATTAAGGGTGGCACATAATGTCCTCCTCTAGTATTAGTATGTTACGTTCTTTCAGTTAATGTTGTCAAATAACTTTATGCATCTTCTATACTGAATTTTTCCTTGTATTTCGACTAAGTGTCACCTGTGTTGTTTGCATAGCTGGCCCCAGGATAGTCTGCCTCAGTGGTCCTTTATCAACCCTTTACAGTATATTTATTTGGTATCACATTCGTTGTACTGTTTTCTGTGGCATATTAAT
>LQNS02278140.1:8459682-8470681 GCA_001587735.2 Parhyale hawaiensis | reverse complement strand
AGCATTCACACTGAGAGCCTGAGACCGTGCTTGAAACAGCAGGTCACCCCCTCTACTTCCGTCATACCAACATTCATACTTAGGACATTCTTTATTTCTATACCATACTAGAGTTACATTCCGCATTAACCCTATACTGAACGATGAAAGGACGCAGTCAAGGTGACAGCAGAAAATGTTCGGACGTAGCCCTGCTTAAGGACAAGTCTTACTTGCATATTTATTATGATTGTAGCGTTTACCAACCCTATATTTCCTTCGTCATCCTTATTGCCTACAGCGAATTCGCGTTATTTCATAAAGATATCGCCTCCTGATATGCCGATAAACACATATATACATGTTACTTACTATACCATTTTTTCCCATATGGCTAACTGTACTCGAGAGCTAAACGTTTTTGAAACCAATAATTACTTCCGCCAAGGAGGTTATGTTTTCGTAGTGTCTCTCTGTCTGTCACCAAGATAGCTCAAAAAGTTATCAACCGGCTTAGACGAAATATACAGGGATTGTTAGATATGTCAAGAGGAACAGATGATCAACTTTTAGTGAAGATATGTCCATCCGTTTGTTTGTTTATTTGTTTGTTTGTTTGTTTGTTTGTTTGTTTATTTGTTCGCCTGCATCATTTTTCTCAATGTCTTAGCTCAAAACGTTAGAAATGGACTTTTATGAAACTAACATGAGTTGTTAGGCATATAACAAAAAGTATATGACCAAATTTTTGTAATAATCCGTTCGTTCGTTTGTCACTGTTTTTAATTTTATGCTTGTTAGCACAATAACTCAAAAAATAATGAATGGATATTTATGAAATTCATGGGGATAATTATTAATGTTAAAAGACGTAAATGATCGAATTTTACAGCAGATCGGTTTGTTCGTTTGTATATTTGACTCATGTTTGTCGTGACGTTTGTTAGCAGTATAACTCAAAAAGTTATGAACGGATCTTAAAGAAAATTGCACAAGCTGTTATTATTATCAAAAGGCACAAATGATCAGATTTTGGAGTTTATACAAAGAAAATTATAGTTTCAGAGCCAATTTGAATTTTTTTTACTACCGTTGCCTCGCTTGGCGGAGGTATGCGCTATCAGAGCGCTCTAGTTCTCAGTCAAACGCTCTGCTTGACTCTAACAAGAAGTTGCTTGGAGAGTGAATTTGTCACGCTGGATTTAAATCAATTTCGCTCGTCTTGTTGGGGCAATTATTCTAATCAATTTCTAATTCAGTTGACCCTCTTTAGAATTTTATTTTTTCTGGTACAGTCTGGGAACGCCTATGTTTTTTTTTTAGTTTAAATTAAGCTAGGACGCTATATAACTATATAGGTAGAGTGAGGAAATTCATTAAACTGAGACAAGTTTCGGTTCAACTGAATGTAGCAGTACATTACACCTTAAGTGCATATTATATAATGGATGCATCTTAAAGTTAGCGCGAGAGTACTGGGCTCAAATTGTGCGCGTGAATTGATTATTCATACTATGCAACATGGTCGACGATTTTACCATAAAGATGTCAATTTCAAGTAGGCACTACACGTGCACATTGAGTGCGCATTAAGAAGTTGAAGCAGTCATGGTATTCCGAGTTGTAAGAAAAATGCCGTGCGTTTGCATGCTCCTTAAAATTTGCAGGGGTGCCGCATGATAATCTAGAGAACGAATCTGCAAGTTGTAACCACCGAATCGACGTTAAAAAAAACTTTCATATTTTAGCAACTCCTCGGATGAAAGATGCTGCATTATTGAGCCAATTCGCCGTTTCCTATGGGCAGAAATTAATTGGCAAACAAACTGCCATCAGCGTCATGTAGGTCGCTGAGTTTGGTTGTACAGCTGAGACAGCTGATTAGTTTCAAGATATTGTTTATCACAGCCTTTGACTTAATATTAAATGTGAAGAGAAAGGGTAGCATCTATAAGATTATTCTGCTTTTTATATTTATTCCTGTCGTGCTGTTGAACTTGTAAGGTGACAGCGGCGATGTTTTGGAATGAACTCAAAATTTTGAATGCATGGACTATTCTCACTTATGAATACAAAGGGTGGTGAGACTCCGCGTATTAAAAGCATTTGCGAGAGTTTGCTCAGTTTATGACTATTGTACATATGTACTTGCCTAAAACCACCTTCCACAATGAAAGAAAGTACTCAATAAATTTCATGAAGCGAGGCCTTGCCACTCCTTATAGTACTTTTTGTGGATGATTGATAGATGACAATAACAAAATAGTTATGGAAATTTTTGCATGGATATGTTAAGACAAGAGACATAAGAACGCAACAACGCTTATAAAGACAGCCCTTCGATCAGCCTCAGCGACATTTCAGGTTTAAGTAAATATATTTTGTTGATTGCATGACTTTTCAGATCCTTCTCTACAGTTCATTTACAAAATTGGCTCCCCGCATTGCATCTGTTTCTCTGAACAATTAAGTATTTTCTGTAAACGCAAAAAGTTCTCTATTCAGGCTCAACGTTTTAGGCGAAAGGTGATTTTTTTTAACCTTACTCTGGTTTCGCTTAATTAGATTTTCTGCGTCGTCCATAACTTTCCTATTCAGGCACAATAGTTGCTGATTTGTAACTTCTCGACCACTATCTAGTTCTTGCACTCCTTTGATTATCATTTTGTAGAACATTGTCTGCGCAAGTAGAATGCCTTATGTGAAAGTCTATGAACTTGCACAGGGGAATCTAGTCAACTACCGTAGAAAAAAAGGAGTAATCAGCTATTTTTAACGTAAAAATGTGCCTTTTATTGTCATACCGATGAATTGCAATATTACAGCACTAAAATTGTTTTACTTTTGAGTACATGACAGCTAATAAATGTACTGTAGCAGTAGCAGCTGATTAGAGCGTCTGACTTCGACTCTCAAGGCCGCAGGCTCGAACCTTGCTCCCAGCTAAGCAAGTTCTTTGCGCGCTTGATCTGATCGGTTTAGCATCTGGTCTGTATACTGCTGTGGGTTTACTGACCTTCCCCTGCAATGGGGAGGTTTGGGGGGTCGCAGATATTGTCGTATGGAGTCTTCTGCCACTGCCGCCATCGTTCTAGACATGTGTGGTTGACTGCCGCCGTATACTCCTCTGGGGCCTGTTGGTCCATATCTGCAGTACAAACCAGTGCATGCAGGTTTGCCAGTAGGGGGTATGGTCAAGTTGACCTTACCTTTTACTTTTACTGTTTACAGATTAAATAACATCGGCAGTTAGGGTAGAAGTGCAGAGTTTACGAGTACCGTGAAGTTATAATGATTGTAACACTTATAACACCTGAGCAATTATATATCATCCAACATCATCTCTGTTGAGCGAAAATCTTATGTTTTTACACACATATTCCTTACTCTGTGCACACTTGACTAAGCTTCAGTTTCCTTTAAGAATGATGAGTTTTTCTTGTCATTTTTTGTCACGCTATTATACCTTAACTAATTAGTTTAGCGTTTCAATAGCAGTAACAGTTTTATTTTTTGTAATTTCTGTGTTTGAGTTCTCCTCTTATGGCAATATTTTTCTCCAGTCTTCGTTTTGGCCGATATTCAATTTAACTGCGATATCTCTGAGCGACAAAAACTGCTTTTGTGGCATAAATTCTTGAACTTTAATACATTTTTACCTCAGTGTCTCCTAGTTCTTTGAACGTAAATGTTTGAAGTTGAGATACCATTAGCTAGAGATATCCATGCATGTACTGGAGCATTCCATTCCATTCTCCATTCTATTGGCCGTTAATATCGGCTTTAGGCATCCTTTATATTTTTCGAAAGATGCATTGCCTGATGTTACATACGAGGGTAGTGCAGTGGTAAGATACACGTAGAGTTTATGATGAGCTTTGCACCAATTTATCAGTTCCATAGTAACTTTCCGGTTAATCACCGGATGACGCGAACCAACATGTGTAAATGTCTTAGAATTGCGAGCGCTTTGATGCGGACTGGAGTTGGTAGAATCTCTCGCAGTGAAACAGATGCACTGAAAATTATTCAAAGATGAGAATACGCAATTTTTCAAGCATGGTAGCGTAATGGGAAGAAAAGGAAGTGTCGTACATTTCAGAAATTGATTGATAATGAAAGCAGAAATTTATCTAAATTATGACACAAACCGCTGGCCGGCACAAAGGCCATTAACTGAAGCAGCATCTCGTTCAGAATTAATTAGGCACTGCAATCGGACAACTTTAGAGGCAGTGTAATATGAAAGAAGGAATACTGAACAGTACCTGTGAGCGGGTGTGATGTCAAATACTGTAAAATAAAAGATTAATGCATCGTGTAATGTAAATGAAAGAGTAATATTATGTATCCATGCTATTTCCACGAGGACATTTCGTTACCTCCTCCTCCTCCTACCATGATGAGTCTTGGCTAGAGTGGATGCTCTTGTATCCCATTAACGTTGCCATTACGCGACTACATAATATATTACCTAATTTCCTGCGGTGCAGTAAATAGAAAAGATGGGGCAAAGCAATCCGCTTCCCCCGTCCCATTGTTGGCATTTCAATACAAATTTTCACACAAGTTTCTCGACGCTTCACGCGCAGGTGATGATATCCTCGAGAGTTATCGTAGTTAGGAGCTGTATAATTTCATAATTTCCAAATGTTTGCAAGCTTGGCGTGTTTATCAACTGTCAGGCCTGCAGCGACTTGTTATTCGACAGGTTTTATATTGTTATTGTCACCGAGGTCTCCACAAAGCGGTGGGAAACAGTGTGGCCGGTAGGGAGGTGAAGGCGAAGATGTGGTTGCCGGGGACAAGATTATCTCTACAACGTTATGTTATTCCCGTTAAAAACACTTGAAAATTAATAACAGCTTAAGTATACAGTAGTTGCCTGTAAAAGAAGTTAATTGAGTTTTACGTTACCATGAACAGTTTTATTACTTGAAGTCATTATGTTAAATATAGAAAAGAGCTTATCGAAGTTGCATCAGTTAGCTCTAAGATCTATTTGATATGAATGTGTCTTCCACTATAGGTAAATATCAATAGTCTATGGCTCAGATTATTGCTGTTGATCATGGCTTTGAAGAGAACAGCTTGAAGTTAACTGCACCTTAGTGTTCTAACTCGAGACATTTTAGGATCAATATAAGTTAAATTATAGACTCAGTGTTATTACACTTCCATAAGCGGACTTTACTGGTATTTCAGTGTGCCCATAGCAATTAAGACATAGGTATGAAGTCCAAGCGCCATATATTCTCAGAAAAAAAATTGCATCCAATTTGACATGTGTTGAAAAACATGATTGACACGTTCAGGATTTAACCCTGTAATACAATCGCAGTCTTAAATTTAAAGATTCTCCACGAAACCTTTGATACTTTTAAATTGTTTTAAATACACACGGCACATTTGTTGGGTCGTCAAGTCGATTTAAGCCAAGCCAACATGACTTCACTTGCCCAGAAATGCAGACATGAACTTAAACTTCATCACTTTGAATCGTATTGCAGGTGCTAGAAACAGCGCAATTACACAGATCAGGCCGAAATTTCCAGTATACTTAGTAAGGGCGGTTTGAGTGGGGCCAAAATCGAGCCTTAGTGGCTTGACTTCAGTTTGAGGTACTGACCATCCAGGCTTCCAGAAAACCAGTCTTACTCCGTAAAGTAGAGTTTTCAGCAGGTTCAAAGTAATCGCATTGCCTCCAAAACTTGCTACATGATTCAAAGTAGCAAAGCCGGAGCTTCTATTTGAAGTTACGGAAAACTTAACCCTCTAAGGCTTAATTTTGGCACCCTACGTTCATTGAAGTCTCATAGGAAACTGATTAAGAGTCAACTGCTGAAAGTTGAAGAGCAAGTAGTCGAATTCAGGACGCTTATCTGGAGTTTCATTCAAGTCCTGCCTCAAAGGCGTAGGCGCGTTCGATTGGGCTCCGAAATTATGCTTTCGAGACTTGACTTGTCCGAAACTTCCCGCAGAAGCTTTGTCTTTGTCACTTTGAATCGTGTTGCAAGTTTTAAAAACATCACGATTACGTTGAGTTAGCTAAAAACTTTTGCGAAGCAATATTGAGTTTCTGGAAGTCCTGGGGTCACCTCTTGAAGGTCAATACCTGAAATTGAATTCAGAAGGTCAAAGCCAATGTACCTTCGTGAAGTTTATAAGCAGTCAAGGCTTCAAGGCCTAATTTTGCGGTCCAATCGAACGCGCCTTTAGTTCTGGAACTCTCACCAGTCCTTGATTTAGTTATCATCTAGTCTAGTCTGAACCGGACTGGGTCTAAGCCCGTCAAAATATGAAGCCCTTCCTAGCCAGTTTTGAAGAATCGGAGATACAGAAAATTACGAAATATGCAATAGCAGGTAGAGCGCTGCAAAACCGAGGAGAATCTGATACACAAAGAAATTTCTACAAATGCGTCAAGACGAATGAATTATTGATACTACTTTCCTAAAACAATCATAGTATTGATGAACTCCTGTTTTAATTTGACGCAGGAACTTTAAAATTTTCCTCTTCGAATATGATCTATTTTCGGTTTTCTACCTGCTACAATATGTGTTCTTGTATTGTATTTTTATGTATTATTTTACACGACAAACCATTTTAAGAGATTCAAGTCTATACCATCGCAGAAGCATCATCTTGAGAGGGCAGACTCATGTATTCGAGGAATGTTATGAGGCTGTCGTACAATTTAAAAAAAAAATTCCAACAGGAACTACCCAGACAATGTTGTATGTCCGAGAAACACATCAAAAAGGCTGTCTGTGATGTTATGCCACATAGTATTTTGAAGAACAATTATTGCTCAGGCTTCCTAGCTATACTGTATGTAAGTAAAGCAAGAGGCGTCAGAGGCTTAGATTGTAATCTCATTGAGTAGTGTAAAATACTGTGCGGGAAGCAAAAACTCTCTAAAATATACGTCAAATGGTTCCTAATGATAAAAACAGTATTCTAGGCAGATTTAGAGGTGCAGGCTGTCCATTGCAAATACCGGTCGCTTCATCAAAGGAATCTTTAAAAAAGAGATTGGCAACAGAGATCAATAGTTTTCCTCAAATATAAATTGCCAACAGATCGACGTGACGTAACGCTTCAGATGTCAGGAAAACGTAAAAAGCTACCACATCAAATCTGCTCTCTGTTTGGAGAAGCAAAGTACACTTGGCACAAAGGTACAGGCGGGTGCCTTAATTCTTTGAGATCAAAGTTTCATGCTTTCCTTTTCTTGCTTCTTAGTTTAATGAGCGTCTAATCTGATTTCCTGAATCGCTCCATCAGAAGCAAAGAGCAGTAATTGAATTCCTTAGTGCGAGGGACAAGTTCCTGCTAGATATCGCAGGGGCAAATCGTTGTTCATGTCGATCCCGATTTGACCCAGTGGTTCCCAAATTTAAGAAATTCCCGAATTTGGGAATTTAAGTAGACAGCGGTGGACCCGTTCAATCGTTGCGGTACTGTGCATCATGAGGCGATGGGAGTAAATTATAATGTGGTGGCGTTCAGAATTGGTTATAATACCTAACAGGTACTTACTATTAACTTGAACATGTGTGTGCTAGTGAGTGTGATAAGCTAGGAAAGTAGAAGGACTACCTTGAAAAGTTTGATATCCACTAATTATGTTATGACAGGGTATGCGCACTGTTGTGGAAATAGATGAGATTTCTGCTACCTTAATTCTTCCTCTAGAGTTAATAGGTCTCTTACAATGGTACCTTCAACTTATCATGGAGTATTTCCATAATAAAGTTTAGATCGATAGTAAAAAAACGGAAAAGTCCTCTTAAAACTAACGGAACAACCGCAAACTTTACGGTAATTTTTTAGACTTTTGCTGTCATCGTTTTCACCGAAAAAGTTGCTAATATTTCTAAAGAGATAAGCGAGATCTAGGGTAATAAAAACGAAAAAATCAACAAGTAAGCATTAATCCCCAAGGTATTCATAAGCAGGGATGCCTGAAATTAAAGGTGTTTTTAACGGTAGAGAGGTGAGCAAGAGTAAATGGTAAATCTCTGCAAATCTGCAGCAAATATATCTTACTCTCTGTTTATTAATTTTATTTCTGAGTGAGAACAAGCTGGTTAGTACTAGTGTCGCAGGAATTTATAGGCTGTGGGTTTTCATGTATCTATACTTCCCGTGTGTGGCCTGTTCTTCATGTGACTGGGCGTCTGTACCATTCTTTACTAAGTACTTTTATACATATGTGTGAACCTATTGTGTTGTTACTAAAACGTATTACATGTTTATGTTATGTATACAGCCATTGTTCTAAAAAAATAAAAACATTTCCCCGAATGATATTCCTACAATATACTGAAGTTGTATTGGTCGATATAGGATTCCTATAAAAATGAAGGAACCTCCTCGTGTTTCAAAAAACAGTTCAAAAGAAAGATCAAAAGCAAATAAAACAATTGAACCACATGAAAAAATGCAATGTAACATCAGAAAGCAAGCAAAAATAAGACAGATATTAAACAGTGCAGAACCAGGTATAATTCGAAAATGGAAACAATCAAAACACAAAAATGAAAGATCATAATATACCAAAAATTGAACAAAATCAAAAGCAGAAGTCACATGGAAATGAAAACTAGGCGACAAAGAAGCAGAGAGAGAGATCAACACAAAAGAAAATGAGAAGAATCTGTAGAATAGATGAACGAAATATCAAATATCATAATTCAATGAAACCTGCATTTCGTGCGCCGCTGCTACCGAACGACTAACAAACACAAAATATTCTTAGAAGCAGAGAGGATTGGACAACGCTGAACCAGAACGCACAAGAAATGAGAACCAACCATAAAATCATTGAACAGTTAAAAATCCGGAAAAAAGCATTATACCAGATTCACACATCAAAAGAGCTGCATCAAAGATAAAGTAAGCTTAGAATCAAATAGTACATGATAAAATTAGCATTACATCATGCATTAAAACATAATGAACTTTCAGACTCAATTATAAAAATACTAAAAAATCAGGACCGAAAAACCAAGAACAAGCGGAATCTTTTGTGAAAATGATGTAAAAGCAGACACAAGGAAACAGTTATGGAAATGGGATTTAATTTCATAGGAAAATATACTTTCTCGTGGAACTGGTCATCAAAATGTTCTATCCTCCAAGGAAGGTTGGGAAAAGGGAGATCAATGGAGCGTGGCATGAATTAAATTTACGCAAAAAGGAAGAAATGCAAATTTAAACGAATGGAATCGAACTATGGGTTGTGGAGATGGCCGCAGGGACAAGCTTCTTGGAAATAAGACTTTTTTTTAATAGGCCTCAAAACGATCTCCTCTCAAAGAAGTTTTGCATGAGGAAGGTCAATGAAACGTTGCAGGCACCGAGATAATGCAAAAAGAAAGAAATTGGAGTTCAAGCAAAATAAATCAAGCCGCAATTATGCGGAAATGTTAACAAAATAATGCAAATTGATGTACGAGAAAACAACGACAGATTAGAGTTCAAAAGCTGATATGAGAAACAAAAAAAAGTAACCAAAAGCTCATAGCAACCAATCGTAGTATTGGCTTGCATCCAGCTGCTCTCAGCTTTGTCAACAGAGCGAAAACTGCCGGTTTAATCTGAACTCATAGGAGCACGACCCTGATAACTGGGAATCCGAACGTTGTCTGTACCATGACGGTGTTCTCATCCTCCCTTTTCTCTTTTTTTTTAATTATCATCCTCTTATTACTGTAGCTGATGAACTCTATTTTTACTCTCATGAGAAAAAATGCTGGATGAAACTTACATTTTTTTATTTCAACGTACGCAAAATGCAGGTATCCTCTAAATTTAACTGTGCGTGAGCTATGTGTTTGTTAGCTCAGATTACAGTTTTTTTAATTGTATTATAATTATAACAGTTTTTTTATTTTAACTGCGCATAAAGCACTTGTATATGACAATCGCTGCTGTTGGCAAAGTTTTTCTTTTGAAATTCAGGTACATGTTTCCTTAAAAACTGCACCTTCTTTATTATAATTTTTGCAATAACTCTGTATAAACACATTCAAATGCCTCAGCATTACATGAATGAAAAGTAGTGACTGATCGAGCAACCAAACGCACCAAACAATAATAATTATATAATTAATAATTGATCACTACCTTAGTAAGAATTGTTTAACTCTATCTGAATATTATGACCAATAATAATAACAACATCAACAGTAAGGGCGTAGAACTTTCTTGCAGAGTAAATGCAAAGCATGGGCCTCAGTATTTTTCTACACTTCAGAGCAGAGTAAAATAACATGACTGCAGCTTTCACTCAATGAACTGCAATCTTCCTCCGTAAATGAAATAAACACAAGATTCCACCCTGAAAAAACAATTTTTGTGATCCTGTCAACAGTCAGATTGTCCTGCTCTTCTTCGGCAACAGAATTCGGATATTCCGGTCTACAGTAGCAGTGAAATTCCAATTAACATAGGTAACTTACTTGTCTTGACCTCTTTACACTAGTGTATACTTTATCTTTTTGTCCAGACGAGTTGTTGATTTGGAGGTCTTGAAAAACATTAACAGAAATGCCATTGATATCAATTATTGAGAATTGATGAGGATATTTTAGCCCTTTCTATCTCACCAACGGCATCTTTATTTTGAACGTATAATACATGACACAGAGAAAACTAGAGCACTCTGAGAGCGCATACCTCCGCCAAGTGAAGCAACGGTAGCAAAAAATTAAAATTGGCTCTGAAACCACAATTTTCCTTGTATAAACTCCAAAATTTAGTCATTTGTGCCTTTTCATATTATTAACAGCTTGTCTAATTTTCTTGAAGATCCGTTCATAACTTTTTGAGCTATACTGATAACAAACGTTATGACAAACATGAGTCAAACATACAAACGAACAAACCGATCTGCACCAAAATCTGATCATTTATATCTTTTAACATTACTAACAACTCCTATGAATTTCATAAAGATCCATTCATTACTTTTTGAGTTATTGTGCTAACAAGCATAAAATTAAAAACA
>LQNS02278140.1:8417763-8440370 GCA_001587735.2 Parhyale hawaiensis | reverse complement strand
GATCACGCATGATTAGCCTGCGGAGGAAATCACGCTGCGATCAATTCTCAACAGTGATCACGGTTGATTGCTATCAGAATCACGTCAAAATGCGGTCCAAAAACGCGCGAATCAGGCGCGATCAGGGGAATCATCCGCGCGGTGGTCACAAAAAGACGTCTTTAGATGCATCAAAATTACATGCATTTTTGTCCCAAAACCGAAACTAGCAAATGCATCATAAAAAATAAAGTGCATCATGATGATGCATATAGGGTCTTATGATGCACTTCGCACGAACTTATGCACTTATGTGTTTCGGTTTTGTGACAAAACCGATGATGCACTAAGATGCATCAAAAACAAGTAAAATTAATGCACTTGAAGAGGCAAAACTTTGAAAAACAATAGCGATCTGCGTGTTAGTATATAACCGCGTCTCGCTTCGCACTTGTAAGAAAACTACAAAGCTTTTGTTTACTTCGCTTTTACGGAAATATGATTTTCTGACTGAAAAATGTTTTTCTGTCTGCTGCGATGACATATTAAACTACGCCATGAAACACAAACGTGCATCCTGATGCTTCTCTGTGAAACACTTACGTGCATCCTGATGCTTCTCTGTGAAGCACCTACGTGCATCCTGATGCTTCTCTGCGAAGCACCTACGTGCATCCTGATGCCTCTCTATGAAACACCTACGTGTATCCTGATGCTTCACTGTGAAGCACCTACGTGCATCCTGATGCTTCTCTGTGAAACACCTACGTGTATTCTGATGCTTCTCTGTGAAGCACCTACGTGCATCCTGATGCTTCTCTGTGAAGCACCTACGTGCATCCTCATGCTTCTCTGTGAAACACCTACGTGTATCCTGATGCTTCTCTGTGAAACACCTACGTGTATCCTGATGTTTCTCTGTGAAACACCTACGTGCATCCTGATGCTTCTTTGTGAAGCACCTACGTGCATCCTGATGCTTCTCTGTGAAACTCCTATGTGCATCCTGATGCTTCTCTGTGAAACACTTACGTGCATCCTGATGCTTCTCTGTGAAACACCTACGTGTATCCTGATGCTTCTCTGTGAAACGCCTACGTGCATCCTGATGCTTCTCTGTGAAACACCTACGTGCATCCTGATGCTTCTCTGTGAAACACCTACGTGCATCCTGATGCTTCTCTGTGAAACGCCTACGTGTATCCTGATGCTTCTCTGTGAAACATCTACGTGCATCCTGATGCTTCTCTGTGAAACACCTACGTGCATCCTGATGCTTCTCTGTGAATCACCTACGTGCATCCTGATGTTTTTCTGTGAAACACCTACGTGCATCCTGGTGCTTCTCTGTGAATCACCTACGTGCATCCTGGTGCTTCTCTGTGAAACACCTACGTGCATCCTGATGCTTCGCTGTGTATCACGTACGTGTATCCTGATGCTTCTCTGTGAAACCCCTACGTGCATCTTGATGCTTCTCTGTGAAACATCTACGTGCATCCTGGTGCTTCTCTGTGAAACACCTACGTGCATCCTGATGCTTCTCTGTGAAACCCCTACGTGTAACCTGATGCTTCTCTGTGAAACCCCTACGTGTATCCTGATGCTTCTCTGTGAAACCGCTACGTGTATCCTGATGCTTCTCTGTGAAACCCCTACGTGTATCCTGATGCATCTCTGTGAAACACCTACGTGCATCCTGATGCTTCTCTGTGAAACACCTACGTGCATCCTGATGCTTCGCTGTGTATCACGTACGTGCATCCTGATGCTTCTCTGTGAAACGCCTACGTGTATCCTGATGCTTCTCTGTGAAACACCTACGTGCATCCTGATGCTTCTCTGTGAAACACCTACGTGCGTCAAAATTTATCTCAGTACATTAGTCCACTATAGGAACAACCATAGAGAGCACAATTATACCGTACATACACAGACGCTGTACAACAAGGAAGGGAAGGTTACACTCGACGCTCTTTGTAATGCATTTATAAAGCAAAATATTCCAGCTTGAGCTCAACTGTTCTCATATTCACAGTCACGGCTGCGCTCATTTCTGCGCACATATATAAACAACAATCTGCTGAGGCGCATAACCGCGGAGCTATCAAAATTTGGCGGAGAGCAATACGACCGAAGTTGCCATTCTTGGCTGATTTGCATTTTTTATTTGAGTAGTAGGCTTGGAGTGGAGGTTTACTGCACAACCGTCCTGCGGTAGGCCGTTGGAAGCGGCGGCGCGGCGGTATAAACTGCCACGCCGATGCTCGAGACGCGCCGAAGATAAGGACAGAGAAAATGCATGCGCAAATAGGGTTGCAATTGCAATGCATGAGACGAGCGAAACTTTTACGGCGATGCTGCAAAAACCCATGAATAATGGCCAACGATGGAAGGTCGAAAGCATAAGCTGGTTATGAAAATGTCCGAGGGTCGTTCCCTTATTGCCCCAATTTATTGAATAGCTGACACGGGCGTATTACGTTAACGCCAAAGTCGTGCGGCTGAATCATAAAATGCATTTCCGGCCCAGGAATAACTTTACTGGGCGACGTAAAGCTGTCAGTTACAAGCGGCGCGAGTCGTCTCCAGCTTGAGCATTTGTCAGAGATAAGAAACGTGGTCGTGGCTTCTCAACTCTGCGAAGCAAAGTTTTGATTAGCATTGCTGCTCTGGATTTAAATCTGTATCTTCCTACGTCGACCCTCTACAGCTCATGGTATAAATACGTTACGTACGTAGTAATACCATGTTACGGTCGTCACAGACCACACGATCTCTGACTGCCCACTCAAATTTGCGAGTGGCACTGATAGCAAATTAATTAAACGTCGATAAAATCTTTTCCAGGCACCTATGAAACTTCAAACAAAAAGCAAACTGTTTTTGGCGATGCAAGCAAGCTATCGAGATATCAACTGTGGACGATGATAACTGAATGTTAGCGCACCAAAATTACCTAAAATTGGCTGCAATACATTTTTCAATCTACCATTGGCCAACGTTCATGCACACGTGCTTACTACGTCTCCAAGAACAGGTTTTTTTTGTTTTAATCGCTATTTTGCCTGAAAAGGATTTATCCAGATTTTATCAATTTACCATCAGCCCCAATTGCAAGGAGTTGGCTGTCGAGTATCGTGTGGTCTATGGGTTAGCGAAAGCCGTGCTATATTGGCGCCCTCAATGTAGGACTCTGCTCTTGTATCAGTGGCCTGCGGGCAATGTCAGTTCAGGATCCAGTGCCTCTCACACCCTTGATGTGGAAACTGTGCTGTGCTGCGGGCATAGAGCTCCCGAGAGAACTTTAGTTCGATACTAAAGCAGTGTCATTCCTCCGGGAAGGAAAGCAGAAATAAGTCGTGTTAACAAAATGCTTCATACGGCAGGAATGGCAGTCCCTCAATGGACCACGAAGGACTTGGAGGGGCGAAGAAACGAAGTGTGAAGAGTCGCATTAGAACTCGCTATTTACGACATAAATTTACGAAACAAATCTGAAAAGTTTGTGAGTTCATATGTGGTCAAGAGGAGGAAGAGGCGCTCAAAGCCCATGCGCCTGAAAGCCAAAAACACTCCAGGGCTCCAGCCCAAGAACGCTTAAGAAAATCTCGCCTAACCGAATCACGTGCCGAATTGACTCGCACTTTTTTCCCTACGCTACGCATTAACGCCCGTCAAGTTATGGAGCCACATGTCCTATTTTGCGATCTAGCCTGATTTGTTTTTCGTTTGGGACGGTGAAAGCTGAATAATTTTCTCAAATGGAGGCAGGAAGTACAGACAGGCTAGCTCGTGCAGCCCTCCTTTAATAAGGTAATTGTATTACTCCAGGACGAAAGGGATGTCAAAATAACCAATAGGCAACAGTTAGGTGCGTAATGGCAGAAGACAGCTCGCTGTTGGTTGGTCTGTGGGCCATTCGCTAAAGGTCCATTGCACAGGGAGTAAAGTTCCTCGACCTGCCCAAAATATCGAACGAAATGTTCCTTTAGCTGTAAAAAAAAACTCCGTACATTTAAAGAGAATGCGATGGTAGCAGAAATACCAATAAAGTACCATGAGAATAACGCATTTCCGTAAATTTCCCAGCGGTATGGATAAAGAGAGCATATCATTATTGCCAGCCCTGCTCACATGGAGCTTTATAACTCTACCTTGAAAGCATTAGCTGATATAGGTGATGAAGATATATTAGCATCAACTTGTGCCATATTCAATACGGTACACATTAATTCTAATTTATTGGCATATACAATAATCCTGCATACCTCTTGCTGTAGTCTACATAATCTCGTTTGTATGTTTAGTTCGTACTTTGCTGAAGTTTAATAGGTGCCTGTCTTCCCAATAAAAAGCTTGTCGGAAAAGAGATTTCGTAGTAATTTGGCTCTGCCTTTGTTGGTGCTGGTATTAGCAGCTTTGAACACTTTGTAAACAGAGTGATTCTGTGATCTTTAATTCTCTCTGTTTCATTCTTCTCTTGCTGGGCTGGTTGCGTGGGAGTTGACAACATTAAGTAGTTCTCACATCACCAGTCTTGTGTATTTAAATCTATACTATAATAAGAGAGCTGTCTGTCAGTCCGTCCGTCCGTCTGTCCGAAGCCTTATTTTTCCCCTATCTAATACTGAAGAAAAAAATGCCGAGGTACCCAACTTTTTTGTTGCGGAGAGGGTATCTTGGATACGGGGAGGCACTTGGGCGCTTGNATGCCCGTGTTTGGACATGTTCATTTTCAACGGTGCTAGGGGTGATGTCACTTATTTATGCCTCATCTATATAGACTATCTACCCTTTTTTTTGTTAAGCTGAGATGCTTTCAAATGTATATTTTTATGACTTATCCAACAAAAGGGTTGCGCTCGGTGCATATAAACCCTTTTGTTGAGCTGAGATGTTTTAAAATATATATTTTTATGACTTATTCATCAAAAGGGTTACGTTTGGTGCACTAGTAATAATAAAGTAATGCTGAGGTAAAACACACCTTTGGTGTTATGCTTGTCCAGTTATGTTTAATTCACTAGTTTTGGCACTAATCACTGTTTAGCATATCAAATAAAACCGAAATCATTAGTATAAAACAAACCTAATAATTTTTCAAAAAACGTAAACGAGATTGAATACGAAATGCCACTAGCTCATCATGGAGCAAAATGACAGTTTATACGGTGCAGTGATGAGGTGCCACGCCGATCGAGTCGGTGCGACCAGCCGGTGGCCTTGGAAGAAGGGACTTCTCCAGTGATCGATCCGAAATACTGTCCTTTCTCGTATGATTTCTAGGGTTTCCTCCGTTGAATTTACTGATTTTTTACTGTGAAGCTTTGAGTTTCTTCTACACGATCCTGCAACCTTCGGAGGAATTTCTTGCTCGCAGTCCTTGGTTAACTCCATTAATAACTACTGTATGCAGACGGAAAAAGATACACCGTAAATGAAATCTACATGCCTGCGAGTTACATAGGCATTGCATCTCTATTCACAAGCGAAGTATGGAAGCATAATTTGAAGACCAATAACCTAAGTGCACATCAGGTACTGTAGGACGCAATTTTCCCCATCTTCAGAAATCAATGTTCAAAAAGCAATGTTCGCTATTCATAAAGCAATGTTTGCTGTTCAATGAGCAGTGTTCGCTGTTCAAAAAGCAATGTTTGTTGCTCAGGAAAAAATCTTCGTTAATCAAAACGCAATGTTCGTTCCTTAGGGTGAGCAGTGTTCGTTGTTCAGAAATCAGAGTTCGAGCAGGAAGCACCATATAGCATGCAGTGAATGTTTGCAGAACAACTCATAAAGTAATCGAAATTTCCTGTTCGTTGAGCAGTGCTTGCGTGCGTGCTTTAGATATCACTGAGGAGTACTGCGCAGGGTCTTTCGAACACGTAGGGTGACTTATGTATAGTGCCATCTCGACCTACTCTGCTGACCGACTA
Source organism: Parhyale hawaiensis (assembly GCA_001587735.2). Classification (NCBI taxonomy): domain Eukaryota; kingdom Metazoa; phylum Arthropoda; class Malacostraca; order Amphipoda; family Hyalidae; genus Parhyale; species Parhyale hawaiensis. Next base: position 8,434,452 of record LQNS02278140.1, on the reverse strand, counting down.
ATTATCAGAGCAGGAATTCTAATATAAAAGGAAAATAACAATTTCACAGGACTGCAAGCGCTTTTGCTGAAACTACATAGCTGTTATCAAATTTTTGCATGAGGAACATTCTATAAAACTTATCGAGAGCAGCAAGGCAATGTAATACGATATCATAAGTAGCACGAAAACCTTGAAAAGCCTTCGCTATTATCCAGACTGCTTCGTTGGTATTACCAACATTATTTGCGAACTAAATTGCTCAAAAATCTTTGGTAATAGACTCCCTGTTCAAGGAACGCTAAAGTTTTCCTATTCCGTCAGAGTCATGCAGAAGCGTAGCCAGCCCTGAAGCACTTTGCTTATTAACGTCAAGAACAACATGCAAGTTCAGGCAAGTTTACGGGAACAAGAACCTTCTCCGGGCCCAAAGCAAACAAAGAAGAAATGCTTTAGCCTTGGGACCAGGCTATGTAGCAGGCTAGTTTTCGCTAAGCATATAACTTTTAAGCGCCCTGAGAAATTTAGCATAGTAAACCATTCATTTACAGTGAATGTTTTTACAAGCGCAAGAAATTAGTTCCGAAGCACCTTTCTACACAATGCTAAATTTTGCTAACCTGTGCGAGATCCTAAAACTTTACCTAAGGTATGCAATTTAATTGGAAAAACATCAACAACATACGTTCCAAAGAAATAAAGAACAGTAAAGGGTAGCAAAAAATAGTCAGAGATTAAAAAGAGTGGAAATAGTATGAGGATAAACAGTAAGTGTAGAAACAGTAAGGGATCAAAAGTTGAGGAGAAAAAAAAAAAACCTTCATCACAATCACTACCGTTTTAATACCCAATCAAGATATTTGGTAAAGATAATTGTGAAAAGTTAAGCACACAATAACATACTGCACCCTCTTACCGTCGTTGCTCGCTTGCAACTAACGGAAAGAAACAGACACATACAAAAACACAAACGCACGTAAGAGACACCACACTGATCCCAATAAAAAAAATACAGCCACTCTGCCGCTACTTTACAGCAAACTGTAAAAAAGATGTAGACATGGTGGTGCAAAAATAGGCTAACAGTTGCCTTTTTAATTTTTATGCCGAGAAGAAACATAATATTATAATGGCGAATAACCTGATACAAGACGACATAAAATGGAACCAAAAGAGCTGCTTGATATTTTTTTAAATTGTCATCAATTGGTTCTCCAAAGGCAAGCTAAGCGAAAACCACAAGGCTTAACTTATCCAGAACTCGAGAGACTGAAGTTGGCTTCACCGCATTGTGATCGTGTTGATGATATTGAAAACAACCCTAAAAGAGTTTAAATCGCTGAAAAGTCCATTTTGCGGAACGCAGGCTCGAGTTTCCAGAAACTCTGGGGAAGTCAATTAAGGGTCAACGCCTGACACTCATTACAATTGTTTCAAAGCGAGCTCACATGCATGGCAGTCCAGACACATCAAGCTTGTTGAGGCTTAGCTTTGCTAGCACCGGCCGTATTTCGGATCAATTACTGCAGAAGTCTCTTGTTCCAAGACCACCGGCTGGTCGCACCTACTCGATCGGCGTGGCACCATGCGAATGCTGTTGGATGCTGCCTAAAACACCCTCTATCCCTGTGACTATTGAAATAAACTGTGGTTTCCTATAGCAGCAATACTTTAATGTGTCTTCTACGAAGGGCGTTAAAAGCTAAACTCGACTTGATCGCACACTACAATTGGGAAATCGACACGCACTGGTTCATGCTGCAGCTTGATGTCCGCTGGTTCCAGCAGAACGCACGGTTGCAGTCAACAAAAGATTGTCATAGCTATGGTGCCAAAGACGGAAGGTTCTCATGCGACAACTGTGACCTCCCTCCGGTCTTTTCCATTTTTTTTATTAGAGTCAGTGCCCTCGCAATAGCGTCTGAACTAGGAATGCTGACTCAGTAAGCCAAGCACCGCACGAATTTCATGTCTGGTATGCAAGCTCCAACTTCCGCACTCTGTGTTGTAAAGTTCAAGATTCTAATTGACATCCCACCGCTGCAGTTTGGTGCTATTATGTTGAAGAAAAAAATAAATGCAGCACTCTACAACTATCAGCTAAGGCTTTCTATCCCAGCACTAAATGGAAATTCCGTAATCCCACATATTTGAAAGGAAAATCCAGGGAATTCTCGGGATTCCGAAAAAGTTTAAAAGTTTGTTACTGCTCGCTTTACGAAGGAAAATTTAATCTACTGACACATGTGCAGGCATGAATATTATACTCCCATTGGGACTAATGCATTATCCGCGTAATAACAGTTTATATTTAATCTCTTGTTAGAAATTTGTATTATCAACCGGGAACACTGATGATGACCCCGGTAATAATATTTATGACCGACACGCACTGTTCAATTTTTCAGTGTGCATTCTACAGCTCCCTAAAACGAAGATATATCTAACAGTTTTCTATATTATTCCCGTTCATTGTCAAAATATAAATGATGAAATATCCAGCGTTTTTCTTATGTGATTGAAATGGTAACTCAAAACAGACAGAATAAGCAAAATTCGGGGGCAATGGTAATGCTGGAAGTACCGCGTGCTGAAAAGTACATATTTTCTGCTTTTGTTCTCAGTAAAAGTTTTACTTAGTAAGTAGTGCACTCTGAGAGCGCATACCTCCACCAAACAATGCAATGGTAATGAAAAATTTTAATAGGCTCTAAAACCATGACTTTCCTTGTATCAACACCAAAATCTAATCATGTGTGCCTTTTGATAGTATTAATAGTTTCTGCAATTTTCATGAAGATCCGAACAGAACATATTGAGTTATGCTGCTGACAAACATTATGACAAACATGTGTCAAACCCAAAAACGAAGAGCCGATCTGAACCAAAATTTAATCATTTATGACTTAACATTTCGAAGAACTCCTGTAAATTTCATGAAGATCCATTCATAGCTTTTTGAGCTATTTTGCTAACAACGACAGACTAACGAAGAAACAGATCACCATAAAAAATTGGTCATTTACTCTTCGTGTTATACCTAAAACTCGTGTAAATTTCATAAAAATCTGTCCATAAGTTTTTGAGTTAGCAAAAATGAAGCAGACGAACAGACGGATGAACAGATCGTCACTAAAAGTTAATCCCCTTTTCCTCCTAACATACTTAACAATCCCTGTAGCTTTCATCAAACTCGGTCCATAACTTTTTGATATACCTTGATGACAGACAGATAAACAAAATAACAGACAAACCCGAAGAAAATATAACCTCCTTGTCGGAGGTAAAAGTAAATTCTTCAACGTTTAATCGCTTCTTTAGAATCAAAGCAATTATGTTAATATGTATTTGATGTACACCCTTCAATTTGTATAGACGCGTATTTGTATAGACGCGTATAAGACAAGACTCCTATGCATCTCAAAGTAGTAAAAAATATTCTACATGCAATTCAAAGAATAAGCATTTTTCTTTTATTCTATTGACTCTCTTATGCATGTGTTATAAGTTAAGCTTCCAGCTGTGGAAATAACTCGCAGCTGGAAATAACGCGCAGCTCTAAATAACTCGTGGAAGTAACTCGCAGCTGGAAATAACTCGTGGAAATAACTCTCAGCTGGAAATAACTCGTGGAAATAAATGCAGTGGGTCATCCCAACAGTCACAAAATTTACTCCTTAGACTTCTATTCACATCGAGTGGCGTCCATAGCACCACCTGTGCTTGATTTGAAAATCAACGAAGTGCCATATTAAGTGCATAGCGATTGTCAGTCACTGAGTTTACCACTGACGAGATTCTGCAGAATTTGTAGTGTATATAATTAAGTATCATCACCTTGTTCTCTATAGTACCACTCGCTTTGCAGACACTGAATCATTCTATTCGAAAGCACTTGGTGTTTTATTGCAAACTACTAAATGGAACTGTAGCGTTATAGGTAACAAAACATCCTAGTAGCTGTCGTGTAATTAACTATGCCAGAAACAGCAATAATAAGATGTAGTGCAGACAGAACAAAAATTACGCTTAAATTCACTAATCTACGTTATCATAAATGTAGTCGCCAGGTAATTGAAAAGAGGAAATTTTCAGGACATACCAAACACGAAAAAGCTGGATGTAACTGGAGCACTCTGGGAGCGAGGCAACGGTAACAAAAAATTCAGATTGGCTCTGAAACCATAATTTTCTTCGTATAAACTCCAAAATCTAATCATTTGTGCCTTTTGGTAATAATAACAGCTCGCGCAATTTTCTTGATGGTCCGTTCATAACTTTAGGAGATATACTGCTAACAATCGTTATGACAAACATGAGTCAAACGAACAAACCGATCTGCACCAAAATTTAATCATTTATGTCTTTTAATATTCCTAACAACCCTTATAAATTTCATAAAGATCCATTCATTATATTTTGAGTTATTGTGCTAACAAGCATAAAACTAAAAACAATGACAAACGAACGAACGAACAAGCGGATCATTACCAAAATTTGGTTATTTACTTTTTGTTATATACCTAATTATTCATGTTAATTTCATTGAAATCCATCAACTTTCTGAGTTATGGCATTGAAAAAATGTGGCATGCAGACAAACAAACAAACGGATTGACATATCTTCACCAAAAGTTAATCATCTGTTCCTCCTAACACCATACCTAACAATCCCTATAAATTTCGTCCAAATCGGTTTATAACTTTTTGAGTTATCTTGGTGATAGACAGACAGACAAACAGCCAGAAAATATGACGAAAACATAATCTCCTTGCGGAGTTAACTACTTTTTCGCCAAAATGTAACTTTGTAATCTGAACCCTTCTCCCCATGACTAGTTAACTACTCCTGAATATCTACATTACCGGAAACTGCAGGGTTAGAACGAATTTCTTCGGTATTCCTGAAAAAATTTTGTGGAATTCCCGTGAATCATCTTAAATTCTCGGGATTATGAACTGGACCAAAGTCGACCTGGATGCTAGAATCCTGGGATGAAAACCCTGCAACCAGTCAACTTTCATAGCACCTCCATATATGGGCGCTTCTTCTATTCTGTGCAGGGTTAACGGCACCTTTGCAAAACTAGCATTATTTGAAACCAATAAAGGACGTTTGCCCCATAACATTAGCAACTTAATATAATTCACGATTCTACTCCATCAGCTTATTTTTTCAGAAGCCTGAACGTAATTTCTTATAATCTATTTAGGTGTTAAGGAAACCTGTAGTAGAAAAGAAAGAACTTGGGTCGGCAATTGACTGAGAGAGACCCCAATATTTTCTCTGTTGATTTTTGACGGACTTGTGGCCACTTCAGAAGAACAAAATTTTCCTTGAAAAACAAAACTCGACGTGCAGCTTCAGAAAGCGAAAGTAAAGGCGTATCTGCACAAACTCTGCAAGTTTATACTTTTTGAATAGCTTGAACACTCTGATTTTAGTTCAGTTGACCTTATCTGCCTCTTTTTTAAGCCCTCATTGCCAAATATATTGGAACGCGTTCATTCACTCCCCTTCAAAACAAAACAAACTAATTCAACAGTACAGTATTGCCATATAAATCCTCTGTGTTGTTACCTCGCTTCCAATGGAATGCAATTTTGAAGCCAAAAATAAAACCGTTTGCTTAGATGAAAAGACATACAACAGTTTAATATCTTCTTTTAAAAACCCTATTCACCTTTGTTCGTGGTTGTTGTTGTTTGAATTAATTTGTAACTGTTGATGATATGCTGTCAGTATGAAAAAGAATTCAAAACTATTCATATATACTCAAAACAGTAAGCTTGACTTGTACTCACATAGTACGACCTAGGTCAATAATCAATACCCCTTTTTTTGTAAATGCGAACATAAAATAAATAAATGAAACGATAATTCATTCTATGCAATAATGTACCAGAAATGTTTTTATAAAGTTGTCTGCAATATTTATTAACACATGGAAAGAAGTAATGATTTGTTAGGAAATCATTTATTTTTTTTATCGACCAACGACCAAAATCTTTTATTTAACTTAGTATGATTATAAGCAGAGATGAGCACGCTACCGCTACAAAATTTGACAAGTAGTGGCGCTACAGCACAATGTAGCTGCGCTACTTTATTATAATTAATTTATAATTATAATATTTACTCTGGTGTCTCGGAAAGTCACCTTAATGCCATTCGTACCTTCACTTAGAATGGAAATAATAGCTTTATCGCAGAATTAACCACATCTCAACTATTTGGGTATAAATTTCAGTGAAAATTTTACAGAAACTTCAACTGATGATGCATATAATGTCTGTAAATTTTGAAACGACTTATCGTGCTGCTTCTAAAAATATGATTTTTTCAATGTTACTGTTTTTCCCGTTTGCGTTTGACCAATGGTCTTATTGCTTTAAACAGTCATCACAAATTTTAACATTTTGCACCCGTTTTAATCAAACCTGTATAACTGTTAACCACTATGCAAAACTTTTTGAACAGTTAAGCAAAACGTTCAAGCAAAACATTTCTACTGTTAACAGTTTAAGCGTATTCCATACCGTAACTGTTCAAGTAATTTTGCAAAATGGTTAACTGTTATACAGGTTTGATTTAAACGGGTGTAAAACGTTTAAATTTGTGGTGATTACTTCAAGCAATTAAAACACTGGTTGAATGCAAAGTGGAAAAACAGAAGTAATTTTACTGAGCGGCGGTAATAGTTTTTTGACTAAAAAACAAAATATTTACAGTTTTATATCACCAAGGGAGTATAAATGAACAACACAAATGAGAAAAACATATGCTAAACAAGAAACCATTAATCAAAAGTTTACAATGACTGAAAAATTCTTATTTGCCAACATGGCCCCATGACGTTTAATAACTTCAATAATCTTTGATTCAATACAGCCACTTAGTTTTCTTTATTGCAGAAGGTGGAACTACCATTGCTGCTGCAGGAACAGCCTCTCACAAAACAAATTCTCAGTTGTACTGCATTCCATCTGCGTAAATTTCCCTTTCCAGAAGGGCCCAGAAGTTTTCAATTGATATCAGGTCATTTTGCACACATATCAACGTGCTGTGCACGTTGATATGTGGACTCCAGATAACGTTGTTAGCACGTTGTGACCAGCGCGTTGTGAGCAGCGCGTTGTGAGACAACGTGCTGACAACGTTGTGACAACCTCTGTAGCTACTTCAAAATGTTAATTCAGCTCCAGATAACGTTGTTTGGCACGTCCTCAGCACGTCGCGTCATAACGTGCTAGGGACGTGTCCAGCACGTTGTACGACAATGTACTATGGGACTGCCCAACCCAAGGTGCTAACAACGTTATCTGGAGTCCGCAAATCAACGACCATATAGCATGTCGAGCCATAGCTCACAACGTTGATTCTACTTCCTGTGTTAGCGGGAAAATTACTTTTGTTGGACCGCATCTTCTGTGGTGCAGCATCTGGATTGTCTTAATATATTGACCTAAGATTTTTGTAACAGCACCAGCAATGTTCCTTTACCCGTTCCTTTGACAATTATTGTAGCTTTCCCTGGAACACGACCATGTTAGGTATAACTTCACTACACTAAAACTGTTGTTCACACCCTCACCCTCATTCACTGCAATTGTGAATGCAAAAAAAAATATAAAACAAACCATGTAACAGCGCGGCTTCTGAAATACATATTTGGTAGGCTAAACGCTGAAAAAAAAATTTAGGAGTGTTTTCCAATAAAAATAGTTTCGCTAATATTACTGTCAGTCGCGCAGCATATTATCCTCTTAGTTACAATGCAGAGCCAATAAATAGTTCCTTTTGTATTTATTATAAAGTGGTGCTCCAGCTACGAATTATTTTAAATACAGGAGTAAAGCTAGAATAATTGTAGAACTGGGAACCTCAGCGCTGGCACTGAGCAGAAAACCACCACCGTAAAACTCCTGGTGTTGGTGAGACAAACTTGAGTACGGTTCGGTTATACTTTGTACTGCTAAATATAATTATATACAGTGAGTCTGAATAATGTTATTCTACATGTAACACATATAGCCGCCAGATGGCCTTACTATTGCACCAACTGATGCCATATAAGACAATTAAAGTAAGTTTCATTTGAATAATAATTATTAAAACAGTCAAGCATATATTACTGTAATTCTTTATATACTCACTACATGTAATATATAGTATATGTATATTTATATGTATTTATGATATTTATATGACAGCTGAATTCCATTACTTGCTAACACATCTCTTCGAGCAGTTAGACCGAGCACTGCCTAGCTTTCGAAGCTCCCTCCACTTCCCGTATTCCTTGTTCAAAAATTTACCGCCCGCACAAACCCAGCTCTCGGTAGCCGCCTCAACTCCCGTAATCCTTCTTCAAAAACTTACGTCCAGCACAAACCCAGCTCACGGTGGCCGTCCCACCTCCCGTAATCTTTCTTCAAAAATATACGGCCACCGCAAGTCCAGCTGCCAATGGCCATCTCACCTCCCGTAATCCTTCTTCAAAAACTTACGTCCAGCACAAACCCAGCTCACAGTGGCCGTCCCACCTCCCGTAATCCTTCTTCACAATTTGCGGCCACCATAAGCCCAGTTGTCGATGACCAGCTTACTTACCGTAATCCATCAAAACTTACGGCCACCGCAAGCGCAGCTCTCAATGGCCGCCCCACCTTCTATAATCCTTCTTTAAAAATCACTCCACCACAAGCCCAACTCTCAATGGCCGCCCCACCTCCCGTAATCCTTCAGACCTTCCCTGCCAACACAAGCCCAACGTCTCGGTGCGCGAGGTGGCCGATGACCGCCCCGCCTCCCGTAATTGGCTGCCAAGGCAGTAGCCCGAGAGCCTAAAAGTGCAGCCTTCGTCTTGTTAAATTTTGTGACGCGGCGGCAAGAAGCCAGAAAATGGCCTGTAATTAATGTTTCTCACTTAGGGAGCCCAAGTATTGATTGACGGCCAATCAACGCCAGGAATACTTGCTGAGCTCGGTGTCTTGTCGAGCTAAGATAGGCATGCTGGGATGGACGCCCCTCATAATGTTACGGGGTATAGAAATATGAATGAATATACGTGGTACATGTCCCCAAGGGGCGAGCTATTCCCCAACCTACCTAACTAAAAGACTTAGCGATTGGGATTCATACGGCAGCTGGATCAGTAAAACACACGTAAANATTCTTACTTGATAAACCTATTTTTTTGAGACATTAATTACTGTCCTATGTTTAACGTAGTGGTGCAAATTCTATATTTATGTATGCACCTATTTTTTTTCTTCTTTATTTTTTATTTTTATTTTTTTCAATCAATGTTTTCGTAACAATAATTTCTGCTCCGTCTTGTATTAGACTATAATGTATTAGACTATAAAACAGTCACCATCTCAAACAGAATTGAAATTGTAAATGTCCGGAATAACTGCCATTACGGAAACACTGTAGAATTAAATACTGCATTGTGACCAAGGTATGTCAAAATGCATCAATCATTTCAAAGCATATCCATATTCTTTTTCTTGTCAGTATTTTTCTGTTGCTAAATAACTTTTTGAGCAGCGATTCACAGTCTATTTTGATTGCAACGCCTATTAATTAGAGCATCATAAAAGACTATTAAAAGACTACAAGACTACAAACAACTAGATCAAGTTCGGTAGCGCTGTCGTTTTGTCCTGACAAGTATTAAATATTCTACCGCTCAGTAGAATGTAATGAACTATCTTCAAAGTTTGAAAGAATAATTACCTACATCACCTTAGAGTGTTTGTATTGCAACCTACAGTTTTGGATCGTATCAATCATTTTCCCCAAGAAGGTTATCTTTTTGTGGGGTTTGTTTGCTAGTTTGTCTATCTGTCTCTTTGTCTGTCACCAAGATAACTCAGTTATAGATGGATCTCTACGAAATTTACAGGGATTGTTATGTATGTTTGAAGGAACAAACTACTAACTTTTGGTGAAGATCCGTTCAACCGTTTGTGTTTTCTGCCTCATTTTTTCCGTAGCATAATTCAAAAAGTCTTATTAGGAGTTGTTAGGATTAGGAAAGTAGGAGCAAATGACCCAATTTTATGTTGATTTCTTTGTCCAATTGTTTGTTAGTATTTGTTTTTATGGTTTTCAGCGTCATATCTCAAAAAGCTGTGAACGGCTCTCCATGAAATTTGTAGGATTTGCTAAACATGTTAAAAGACACAAATTATCAAATCTTTGTGATATAGATTAGTTTGTTAATAGTTTCGCCTAGCGCATCAGAACGACGATGTCTCACTAGGTTATTATGAAAAACAGCTAATATTGGTGATATTAAATAAATCAACTCAGAGCATATTTGCAACTTTGCCCTGAACGTATCAGTGTAGCTGTAATCACCAGGATACTATAGGACGCAAGTGGGACTGGGGATAACTACATCGACTGGGAGCAGTTTTAGAGTTCTAGCCTGGCGATCAAACTAGCTACATCCCAGAAAACTGTAAAAACTAGATTATCTCATGTGTAGTTTGGCAGATTTCTCCTAGCAGAAAAGAACCTACATCTAAGTAGGATAACATAAAAGGCGACGACTGTTTGATGATCAATATTGGAAATAATTTACATAAAATCGTGCTTACCAGCTGGAAAATCCTTCAGCACTGATCCGTGCTGCAGCTATATACCCAATAGACACCAGATGAGTCTACAGCTGCAGCTGACTGCATATTGCCAGAGGTATACCCGAGAGAGACAGGAAGCTCAATAATAATGGCAACAACCCTCCCCAATCATTCCCTGTACTGCTTGAGTCAATGCCCTCGCAGTGTACGATGAATGTAAAATCACTGGCACTACAATCCCAATCATTGCAAGATTTAATCTTCTTGGCTAGGAACCAAACATCGGACCTACAAACAAATAGGTCAGCTTACTAAGCCCTCTGCCACTGCCAGCTTTGCTCTCATCTTCCGAGCATCTAACAGTTCAATATGATGCTAATTGCATCTGGTGACTATTAGATTTGCTTAAAGCAGTGTTTCCCTTTGGGGGTGCATATGAATCTACGGAGACCCCGTGGTTCACGCACAGACCCCCTACTGGATCATGACGTCTAAGGCTTCTGTGGCGATTTTACATTGATTTTATCCCATGGATGATAAAAATTATAGAATATGTTAAGGTTATAAGAGGAAAATTGTCACTTTAAATAGCTTATATTAATATTTTGCATAAAATTATCAAAATTGAACGTTTATAACAATGGCATAGTTACCCCTAAATGCCTATGTTCGGTCACGAAAACTTAGCATTTTTTCGAAAACGGCGAGAACAGAACATGTTAACCATCATTCAATGCAAATAGGGCGAGTCAAAATGAATTGAACAGAGTTAAGGGTGAAAACTCGCTGTATGTGCATAATGGGCTGAGCTGGAATGTCACGTGACTGTGACACGAGTAATTATATGTTTGGCGGATACTGCTATGGCTCTGCCGTTCTGTATCAACTGAAAAGCAATAGCCTTGAAACCATCGACTTCTGCAGTACTCATTCAGTATGTACCAAGTTGATGCCATTTTTATAGCCGGGGGTTTGTTGACTTCAGCCTGATTTCACGGGGTTCCATAGAAAACTCAACTTTCGGAACCACCGGCTTATAGCATTTCTCCATACTTCCCATGACTATTAGAACAGCTTTGCTAATTCCTACATCGGAAACTGTTGAGCGTTTATTCAATGTGCGGTATCGGATTTTGGCTTAATGCATTTCCGACTGGAATGTACTGTACAGTAGTTCGGTGAGGCATTATAAAAACTTCATAATTACATCACCTTAGAACTTTTTGGCAGCTTTGTCGTGACCAGCACCAGCGCTGCGGCAGGTCCCCAGGATATTATGGGACACAGGGGAGGATTTGAGAGACAAGGATGAAATATACGGAGGCTACAGCGGCCGTGTATCAGTAGGGTAGGGACTGCGCCTGGTGACAAATGTGCAGAAGTTCTGGAACTTTATGTGATTTTAAGGGAAATTTATTCCTCGCATTAGCTCCAGATGAACATGATGATTAGTAACTTATGCAGGGGTGGAATTAACGGCCAAATAAATCTACTGAGCTCTGATGATTTCTCCTCTGTTATAATGGAAGCGCTCTGGTAATAACGGCAGCTACTAACCTTGTAGTGCATGAAATGAGAAACATGGCATTGGCCACTCAATAATATTCGTATACAATGGGTAGTATTAAATCATTTATAGCTGATCTTTTTCTCTTACGAAGGTTATATTAAAGCCAGCCGATCTTATTCTAGAAGAATTATACGAAGCTCCAGCCGACTTGTAAGCACCTGAAACGGCAAAAAATTCTGTTAGGGTATAGGAAGCACTTTACGCGAGAATATTTGCTTGGCAGTTAAGTTAAAGTTTGCTCTGGTCTAAAGATGCACCACTTTTCAATTACAGGATAAATACAGTGAAGGCATAAAAGGTATTTTACATTCAGCCGCTATGCTATTAGCTTCGTATCCAATTTTTCAGTGCTTGTAATCTCACAACAACAACGGGGATAAAAAGAGATTACATTAATGCTATTCTGATAGCTGGAATAGCAGCCTGCCTAGTATGATGTCAAAAGTTTCATTGAAACACGGACATTTCCTCTGCATGTGGACTAATTATTTATTATTTCACTCGCAGTATACGAACAGTTACGATTCAGGATTTAACTACGCCCACTAGAAATATAGCTATTTGCTCTAGGACAATAATGCATTGCTTGAGCAATAGGATTTGATACCACTGAGCCAACTTTGCCAAAAACGAGAACTGAGACGGCGGCCTGCAAGAAACCGAGTTCTATTAGCTACCAGAGCTGGGCACTTGCAGCCACGTGCAGTTTAGCCACATGAGTAAGAACCATGTGTCTGTAGCCTCCAGCCTTTTCTACTCCTGTGGTTGGGTCGCACTACCCACCTGCACCAATCATGACCTACATAGCAATGCAAGCTCCAGTCTACTAAGAGCTAGAAAACAGCATCGTCCACAGTACCCTACAGCACCAGTCCAGGTCTACCTGAAGAAGAACAAACGTCATGCAGTTCAAGATTTCTTCTAGTCCTGCTACAGAAAGTCATTTGTCTCATGACCGTCCTGCACAACCGCCACAATACAAGCCTAATAAAAACCGATACAACTCAGCCAAAAGGTCGGCAATTACCGACAACATCAGGGAAAACAAGGGAGCTTGCCAAAAGAAAATGTAATTTACCGTCTGATCTACGGGTTCGAAATCATTGTTCTATGACCCAATTGTTTCCTGCTTTTAAACTGCTTACCTTTTGGTGTTGGAAACCCTCGAGTAGAAAATTATTTTGAGTACATTTTCCGATAAATTTAATACCTCAAATGAAATATTGTGACATCGCACTGATCAACGATAGTGAGCACGGTGGGAAAAGATACCTTAAAACAACGTTTTTCCCCGGACAAAAAAAAAGCTTTAAATGGAGACTTGCTGTACTACGTATGATGATCACTCAGCAGTCTCCACTTCTGAGCTTGTAAATAACTGAGGGCATAAGTTTTCGGTGGCTGCGGATCCGTTAAAATGAAGTTCAGTTCACATACATTTACGGCAGCTACCACTACAGAGCCATACGGACCGTTCTGAACAAAAGTTGCATGAAGAACGTAAGGGACCAGACAGTCAATGGAGCGGCAGATAATCAGCAATCACGGAAACAGTCAGTTCTCATTAGAGCTCTTAATGGACCGGCCTGCGCCAGCATCGAAGTGTGCCAGAAAATACTGTCGCCTGCAGTCTGTAGTCGAGTGCGGAGAGCGCAAAAATTATGGCGCGAACTGGAGCCCAGGTACAGATTTCAGCAGGGGCTCGTACAGCTCCTGGAATGGAGGTGTCGCTCTATTCCATACCAGGACTTTCGTAATTCTTTCATGCACTGGTGAATGGCTTCCGACGGTACAGTATTGTCAGTAGCCGAACCTCTCGCTCAAGGTAGAATAGTATTACGAAAGCCACGTATGGAACGTTGCAGCACCTCTATTTTAGTATGGCAATGAACCGAAACTGGGTGCAATATGTGTAAGCTTGAGAGCAGTTTTGCAGAATAAGTTTGAACTACCGGGACGCGTGGAAATTACGAAGTTAATTCATTTTTTCACTTATTTTAGTTTGACAGCGCTTCTAACTCATCTCATACCAACTAAGCTATTGCTCGTCACTTAAATCCTGACAAACTCGGTCTAACGTTACGCACTCCGTCAATTTTAATTAACACACATCGTCTAACCTATATTAATCCTCTGATTTTACCTGTGAATCTCGCAAATATTCTGTCAGCAAAGGATTCGTATATGCATCTTAATAGAGATATGAGATGCCCAGGTATGTCTTGCATTGTTCGACTATGTATTTGCACGCCGTTTCAAATCTCTATTTTCCAAAGTATACGCCTTATTTTACCCCTCGAAATATTATACACTTCCATTTTTCCGCTGGCGTTTCCTATGCAATGGTATTTCAACATTCAGTGGTAGCCACCATTTTCTGCTTTACTGATGCGACAGCTGTAGAACAAAGCACGGGATATTCTGCCTATTTCTTCAAAAACAGATTCTTGTGTCAGGGTAACTTCTTGTTCCCTTAGACAACGCCGTTTCGCTTCAAAGAATACTTTAGAGCGGAGCTGTTGAAACTGCCCACTTTGTGATCCCGTGCTTTATCCAAGCTACGCATTTGGTCCTTTTAAGAATGTCCTGTGACACCTGTAAAGTGATTATATTTGCTAGCTAAGCTTTTGGCACAGGTCTACTTACCGGCAGTGGAAATTCCACTGTTCAGTAATGTATTCACTTATGTCAGTTTTACCTGAGGTAGCTTTTCAGTAATGTTAATGAAAAACATAAAAACGCATACTCCCACCTTGTCTAAACTAATGCCCGGTGCTTAACTCTGTCTATGCATGGTTATGCAGTCTGCCAACCTAACACCTTCTCTAACCTCTCTTACTGTTCTGATTGTACCTGTGAATCACACATTTGTTCTGTCAGGAAAGAATTCGTGCTTGTGTTTTGGTAAAGACATATAGATACGACGGTACTTCTTATGTTGTGCTCCCATGTGTTTGCACGCCTTTTCTAAGCTCTGTTTCCCACAGTTTACAGTTAATTTAGCCCTTTATAATCTTACACGTTTAAAATTTTTGTCAGCATATTAGATTTTTAGCACTATTACGGGAACCGTGGACATTGATCAGTAGCCCGTTTTTTCTGCTGTGTTTGATGCGATAGCTGTTCAGCAACCGCTTTAGCCAATTTCTTCAGTCACAGCATGCAGCGTAACTCTCTCTTCTCAAGATGTCTTTGTATTTCCTTCGCTTCAAAAAATACTTTAGAGTCGAAATGTTTAGCTCTGGACTCCTGAACCGAATCCTAGCTATGCATGTACCCTTATTAAGAATGTCACCAGCAAAAAAAGTTAACATAAATTGGCGGAAAAAATAAAAATATTTGGATATGATACGGGCGAAATGTTCATGTCTTTGCTTCGGAACTGCTAGAAAATTTTTCAGGAAAAAGAAAAAGCACATTTATTGTTGATTTTCTTTCCAGCGATAATCCGAGCATTTTGAATTTTCCCCTACCTAATAGTTTAAAGCCTATCGATCGTACTAGCGCAGAAATGAACTATAGAACTAAGGAATATGCGCATTACATAAGTCAAGCAAGAATATCATTAACACAGTTCACAAATAGCCGTATCAGAAATTGGTAAAAGATATCCCACTAGTACGGTTTCACTTCTTGCGACATTAAGTACGCCATCCTGCAAGGATAAATAAGCATTTGCTTTTCAGAGCATGACGCAAAAACAGTAACGATAATCCGTATGATTGTATAAATGCAATCAGCAGTGTATTTGTGATTTCTCTATCAGCTAAAATATTATTATCGGTGAAACCTCCGAAAGCCTTTTTTAATGAGCACCATTACATCTTTGACCTGTGCATCAGCCATTATGGTAACTCTGTCCCTCATCTGTTGCTCTATAAATAACCAATTAAGGTTGTATTCCGAGCTCACAATAAAATAATACAGAGCATGAAATTCTTCGATATCGACACTTATCAATATTTCTACTACAGCAACACAGTTTTGAAATAGTACGCTTTGGTGGTATCTTACTTTGACAATTAGAATTTGATACTTACCCAGGATGAGAATCAACCTTCTGTGGTCTGTAATTGTATATCCATGAAAATGTCAGTATACTTTTGATATTAAAAGAACTGCAGAAATGCATAAGCTGTCACTTTCAGAACAGCGGTTTTTTAACTGAAATTTTCTTTGCTTTTTCGATTTCCGTGGATACAAGGGTGAATTACGTCACTCAGAATGCTGATAAATATTAAAGTTATTCTTTCAAGTGACTGGAATAATTTAATAAATCTATCACAGATTTCAAACACGGTATGACCCAAAGCAGATCTAAACTTCTGCAATAATTCAAGGATCTGAACCCAAAGATACTGAACTTTATTTCACCGCCGCAATGCGATTTGAGCCACTCATATTTTAACGAAACGCTGTATCATTTGTGGCCCTTGTCACGGTGCATAATCAAATATATTGTAAACTATAGTCGGTGACACGAGGACCTAGCTTGGCATGCGATGTCAAACATTAATGAAGCTCTTAATATTCCATTGCTGGAT
>LQNS02278140.1:8398445-8417739 GCA_001587735.2 Parhyale hawaiensis | reverse complement strand
TTAACGAAACGCTGTATCATTTGTGGCCCTTGTCACGGTGCATAATCAAATATATTGTAAACTATAGTCGGTGACACGAGGACCTAGCTTGGCATGCGATGTCAAACATTAATGAAGCTCTTAATATTCCATTGCTGGATATGATGTATAACATTGCAGAAGTCCGTGTGTACCGCTCCGTGGGCTGAGCATAAAATAGATAGTAGCGAAAAGAATAGTTTGCTGGTAATCAATCCTTCCTTGCATTAGTTAAGAGTAGATGACATTCGTTACTAGAATCACCATCGTAGCTGCATGACGAAAGCCAAATATTGATCAATATTATCAACAGGCAGTGATATCATGTTTCTAACCTTGATGGACGGCAAAAGAAAAGGAAAAAAATGTCTACCGATCAGGATGATCCGAAGGGACAGTACAGCCTCTCACTTTTGAGTGTAACACGTTTTGAGAGATTCATTATGAAAATGTTTGTTGTAAGAAAAATAAAACTCGTAAGAATTTCCTGTTTTCAGGAAAGTTCGTTTTAATAAAACTTCTTTCCATAAATGGTCGATTTGAGGAGAAATGTCACTTTTTGAAAAATTAACAGTTGGAATGATGCCGTAATGAAGATATTCAGTATCCGATTAAGTTTTCCTTAAAAAATATGTTCGTTTTAATAAGCAATTTTTGTCTTAAGTAAAAATGTTTGTTTTAAGTAAAAGTGTTTGTTTTAAAAAGAATGGCACTTTTTAAGAAAAAGTTTTCATTCTAGAAAGAAATGCTCGTTTTAAGAAATAGTCAAAGAACTAGTGAAAAAACTGCTGTTAATAAAATAACATTCGTTGTTGAAAATAACACACGTCAGCCTTTGCACACTCTTAGTCGGGTAACCTTATACAAATGTACACTCTCTGTAAAATATACTTCTGTACTATTACAATATAGCATTAAGATAATTCTCTTTAGAAGCTATTAAGTATCCTCAAACCAAATCGATTCTTAATTCCATTGTATTACGTAGAACAGCTTTGACTCCACAGTACTGGTGAAAGAGTTCGCTGGGATAACTGCGTGCCTTGCTCCTGTTGGTCATGAGATATACCATTTAAGCATTGACATAAAATCTCCGATATTAGTATTATAGGCTCGTGCCTATTATACAGATATCGCAGATCTTGTATATTCCAGTCTGTGAATGAAAGTTAATGATAGCGGTGGTGTAAATTCTTTCTCTTTTAGGGACCCAGTATTCGCAGTCACTGAAGTAATCTGTTATTGGGAAGAAAATTGTAGGCCTTTTGATAACTTAAGTGACGTTTACTAGAATCTTTCATTTTCCTAGGCGATACTTGGGATTTTTCAGCACTTGTCAAACTAGTTATTTCGGCCATGGAGGTTGTTCTTTGTCGGAGATTGTCTGTCTATTTTATTGTCAATCTCCAAGACAGCTCAAAAAAGAATGGATTTTCATGAAATTTATAGGGATTGTTAGGTTTGTTAGTAGGCACAAATAATTGACTTTGATGAAAATCCTTTAACCGTTTATTTCACTACTAGTCTTCTTGGAACATAACTCAGAAGGTTATTAACGGATTTTTTCATGAAATTTACAGAAAATGATAGGAATGTTAAGAGGAGTAAGTGGCCAAATCTTTTAGATGATTCGTTCCTCTATTTGTTTATTTGCCTACATATTTGCGTCACTGCTTGTCAGCAACATAACCCAAAAAGTTATGAACAAGTCTTCAAGATATTTAGTGGAACTATTAGGATGGTTAATTACGAAACAGAACTGACCAAGCTTTAGTGATCATTTATTTAGTCGTTAATTTGTTTATCTCAGTAGTTGTCTTTGTGCTAGTCAGAATATAACTCTAAAAGTTACAGAGGGATATTTAAAAATTTGATGGGAACTGCTATAGGAATGTTACGAGAAAGGAATGACTCTATTCGAGCGGCGATCAAAAAGAAATCCTGGATTCAGAATCGATTCAAGTTTTTCATAAGATTGCGTTGCTTGGAGGAGGTAATGGGTTCTGAGAGTGCTTCTTTAGTTGAAGAATTACTTCTTTTTGATTACCAAGTGCATGACAGCTGGAAGGAGCTCAGTGATCATGAGCTGCCAAAATACATACCAACATGACGCCTGAGATCGGCTGACCGCTCGACTGATTCATTA
This sequence comes from Parhyale hawaiensis, assembly GCA_001587735.2. NCBI lineage: Eukaryota > Metazoa > Arthropoda > Malacostraca > Amphipoda > Hyalidae > Parhyale > Parhyale hawaiensis. Next base: position 8,415,575 of record LQNS02278140.1, on the reverse strand, counting down.
CTCAGCAAGTTAATCGCTACATATTTTAAATGTAAGGCATGGAAACTACCTTTACCGTTCACACAAAAGTGCGAAAATTGCCTGTTGACGCTCCGTCTTCAAGCAGAGCTCCAGGAAAATCGTCTAAGAAGAGGCTATTGGAAGCATCCATGATCCGTAGCTGCTTCTGCTTTAGCTCATATGTCAAGTGGTGGCCGACACGAGCTTTTCCATGCTGTCGGCGCGATATCCTCCCAGGGTTACGAGCCATAAAATATTACGGTGGCCCGCTGTGTGCTTTATGGCAATAGATTATTTGCAGTTAGAGGCCCCAGGCGTGGGAGACACAGCAGTTGCCTGAGACGTGGCGCTTTCCGCCCTGCCTGGAACGTGGCCTTTCCCGCTTTTCCTGGAACGTGGCCCTTCCCTCTCTCCTGGAACGTGGCCCTTCCCACTCTGTCTGGAACGTGGCCCTTCCCTCTCTGCCTGGAACGTGGCCCTTGCTGCCCTGCCTGGAATGTGGCCCTTCCCTATCTGCCTGGAAAATGGAGCTTCCCTCCCTGGCTGGAACGCGGCACTTCCCGCCCTTGGAGAGTGGTCGTAGGTGCCAGCGCTGCTGAAAACCGAAAGACTGTTTAGCGAGAGAGATTGAATAGAGCATCGGAGCGTGTGACGGGAAGCTGCCTCGCAGATTTCTATCAACGTCCATCTGCAGTTGCTGATACCTGCAATTGCTATCTGCATACATGGTGCGCCCTGCATCTGGAGAGTCGTCTAAATTGAATGCTAGCTGCTCTGGGCTGCAGAATACTTGGTAAATTTTGAAAAACACGCTGGGTGCATGCTGAGTTTTGAAGGTTTAACGTATAATAGTTTGGAACCTCCGCAGCTGCTGGTACTAGCAACAGCTACATTCTGCATATACGATGCGCTCTGTATCTAGGAATCAACTAAATTTACGTTTACCGAAATGTATCCTGCAGAGCTCATGCCACTTTTTGTAGAGCAGATCATAGGCGTATTCAAGATTATATCACGGTAGAACCAGAAACAGTTGTATGAGACTTCTGCCTCGGTGAGGTCAAAAATTATATCTTCTGGAAATAAAATGGGCCATTATGCTGCTGTCGGGTTACTCATTTGTTCTGCATATTGCGCTTTAAATGAGGCATTAACTTATTGTATGACTGTGTCGAGTTCTACCTGGACAAAATCCGGATACGCCTAAGGTCCGACATAATAGCAGAAATCTACTATAAAAGAAAACGGAAAAGACGAGTTTCAACGTTTTTTGTCTTCCTACCAGAAAGAAAAACAAGCCTTAATAGACTACCAAACCGAAGCCCAAGAATTAGATTGCTAAAAGAGTATCTAGCTTTGACTTAGCAAATATGCAATATTAAGAATGATTGTCGTGTGTTTATATAATTTAATTATTTATATATTTCGTGTCACGCTCTTAACGAAATAGATGGGCAAAAAGTAAAAAAGTAGGTCAGGTTATAGATTATGTAATTAAGTAGCATTTTCATGGAAATCGAACACCTGGTTGCAGAAGATGGCAGAAACGAAATCATTATCCTATTACTTACTTGAAACTGTTCTTGACATCGAAACAGTGAAAGTAATTTGCACCTGCTCTTAGCGCTGCCATGGAAGTCTAATTTCATAACTTGCAGTAGATGATCAACGATGTCCACACGAAACGATGATTTTTCTCGGGGCAGTAGAAACAATTATTTCTTCAAGCTTGCTGTCTTTCTTTCGCTTCAAGAGGAAAACTTAGATGTACTAAAGGTTAATCCTTCGGTATCTTGGATACGCTGCGGGGAATTTAATTATATTCAGTAAAGTTTGCTGCTTGATAATGGAAAATTTTTTTGCATGTCACCTACGGTGAGGGACAGTTGTGCTGCTTAGATGAATTGAAAAAGAGAGCACTTATCCTTTATGATAATTTGAGTCGGCTGTTGCAGTGTACCCTTGAAAAATGTCAGTAACAAAAGCGTGGTAAATGAAAAAAGGGTCTTCAGTAATTCCTTGCTGTCATTTTTGACAGCGCGGGTACTCTAGCCGTTATTAGAACGCAGTACGCTCATTGCTATCTACTACCAAATATGGTTTGAACAATGTTGAATGTTTGAGCGTTCAATTCGCCACTTTGGATCTAATTTTAGACGTACACTGAAACCAGTTAAGCTTGAGACGGCCAAACAAACAATCTGCCTACGAGTCAAGTTACGTTTAATGTCTGGAGCTGAAATTAAAGTGGTAATGCGAGCACTTAGAACAGAAACTCTGAACGTATTAAGGCCTATCTGATTTATTATCTCGTTGGAAGAGTGCAAGCCGAACACGCCCTTATTCCGCTAAGGCAAGGGTTCTCAATCTGAGGCGTAAGCTGGCCCATTAGGTCACTCTTTTCCAATTTGTGGTCCATTATGGCTTCTTGGGTGGTGCGCAGGATTGCCACTCTATTTGTCAACAAACTGAAAATGACCTTATAAGTTTGACTTTGATGGATCTTTAACCAAAATGAAATGGTAATTCGGTCTATGTATAACATTATTCCTATTTTAAAAAGTAGGGGGTATGGGCAATCTTTAAGCTAAAGTGCCTGCCGTGTGTACTTGTTTTTTCTTGGGAAAAAATTAAATGGTGTACTACTTTTTTTTTGCCCGGTTCATGGTGCATCTGTGCATGACATGGGATGAGTCGGGGACAACTGCTTTAGGCGGGGTGAAGTCTTAGATTATGCAATTCAATCAAAAATAAATAACTTTGTGGCGCAAATTTAAAATAAATTTCCTTGTTTATCACCATATGAGTTACTCACTTTTTAGGGATGTTAGAATACATTAAAAGTTTCTATGGTCGCCAGACATAGAGAGGATTCACACTATTGTACTAAGAACTCGAATTTTGAAGGCGAGGCATAATCTATCTAAGATTTCTGTCCTCTACACATCATGTTGCCTAAAATGATACGCACATTCCTGCAGAAAATCTAAATCAATGTTGTTACAGGCTTTTGCCACTAGTTCATGTCAAGCAGGGAAATTGGAGAAAAATTTGTCAAACACAACATCTTCTGTGCTGGACAAACGTTTCACGCTTAAAATAGAACTTTCATTTCCGTAAGGATTCCTCGACAATTAATAATACAGCATATATTTTAAGAGAGATGGCTCATTTGATAATTCAGAACAGGCGTGCGTTTTGGAGATTTTGCTGCACAGCTTCTAAGAAGGTGACCGGGCAAGGTAACACCCTGTGTCTAAGTGAGACATGCCCTTCAAACAATTGCATCTGTGCAGTATGCAGTATGACCTGATTTTACCTTCCGCGTAGGAATAACACTATTAAGTTGGCAACGTATACGCGGTGCGCTGTCTGTGACTAAGTTCATCTGTGAAAGCTCAATTGCCATACCATTTGGCTTCAAGTAATTTTTATCTTAGTAAGTAGGACCCGCAGTAGCAGCAGACTTATTAAGGTTCTGCCACTGACTCTCAAGGCGCAGGTTCAAACCTCCCGACCAGGTAGGCAAGTTCTTCGCTACACTTGGCGTGATCTGTCACCATCCGGTCTGCGTACTACTGTGGGTTTACTGACCTTTCCCAGTAGGAGTAGGTCGGGGTGCAAATCGTTGCATGGAGCCTTCCGCCACTGGCACCATAGCTCTAGACGATCTGTAGTCCATTGCAGCCGTATACTCCTCACGGGTCTGTGGGCCTATATCTGCTGCACAAACCAGTGCGTGCGGGTGTGTCCCAGTTTGGGGTACGGTCAAGTTGACTTTCTTTTTCTTTCAGTAAGATAACGTTTGTATTAGAGTAGTTAATTTATTACTGCATATAAGCATAACTTATTATACAACGCCTTGTTTAATGATGTGCACTAGGTCAGAGACTATATTTTATATTGGACTATACATCGACAAGAGGGCCATTCACAGAGAGTAGACGATTCCTAGGACACGGTCCTCTCTAAGCACCTGCTATCCATTAGGGCAGAGCACATTAGATAACATTAGGTAGGCGGCAGTAGACAGACCACCAAGCCCATTCCCAGAGAGCAGCCGGAACTCACGCTCCAGCCCCCTATGAGCTATTGGCTTTGTCAGTAACATATAGATATCTGAGGAAGAAAAGAAAAAGTCAACCTAGCAAATGATCGTACAATCACGGTTAGTTACAGCAGTCCAGGGGGCACTCGGAGACTTTAAGTTAAGATAATGGATTACTGTGGCCTCTAAAACTTGAACTAATAAGAGTTAGTAATTTTGGAGGAGTCTGTAACGGTGTGCGTGGCTGGTACCTGCGTTTGTTCAATACGATTTTTGAACGCATTTACTATTTTTTTCTCCTACAACTGCTGAGGACCGTCTATTACAGCATAAATTTTCACTATAATGCATTTGAAAAACTGCTGGTTTAGAGTAATTTTCGGACTTGATGATTGATATTTTGGCCATTGCATCGAAGGTGATCATCAGCGTCTCTGTCAAAAACTACCGTTGTAGGCCGTCGTTGAAGCTGTTTCTGAAATTGTGCGCGTCTAACAAGAAGCTGCTCAAGATACAAACATTTTTCATTTTTCTGTAACAGTTATCATTTAACGGCCTTCTTGGACCACTGGGTTACTTTTTAAAGTATACCACCAGTACGATAATTTATAATTAACTAGCGGGACCCGTGGAAATTCCACGGTTGATGAATGTCTTTAGTTCTAAAAATGTACCACACCTTTTCTACGCTATTACAACTTAAGTTACGTAGTTTTAACCTAATGTAGATTTTTTAACGAAACCCACACTTTCTAAGTTAACGTTAATTACTTAACCCTGATGAACTCTGTCTAACTCAACAACGTCCGTCATCCTTAACATGCATAGTCTAAGCTAACGTAACTCACCATATCTAACGTAACTCACCTCATCTGAAATACCGTCATTAATCTAACTCAACACACCTCATCTAACTCAACATTCGTAATCTAACACCACTCTCACCTAATGTTACTCATCCAACTTCACGCTCCCTACCTAACCTTGTTCTCATCAACAGTCTAAATCCAATCTCTTCATACAACATACAATATAGCACTCCTCGTCTAAGCTATCTCTTTGCAGCCAACTTAACGCACCTTACCTGACCCAGCGCAATCCAGCTATCTTGACACTCGCCATTTAGCACTGCTCTAATTTAATGCACCTCGTCCAACTCAACGCTCCTTATGTAACCCAGCGCTCATCGTTTAACCAAACGCAATTTAGCCAACCAAGCCCTGCTCGTCCATTGTAACGTTCCCTATTTAAGCTGTTAAAGCTAACGCTCGTAACCAAATACTCCTCACACAGTCTAACACTTCTCATCCAAAGTAACACTCATCGTTCAACATAACATTCTTCATTCAACCTAGAGCTCCTCTTCCAACCCAACGTACTTCCTATACCAAATCACTCGTCTAACGCCGCTATATTTTAACACCACGCTCCTCATTGAAGCATATGCTTCTCATCTAGCCTAACGCTTCTTAACTAACGTAACACTCCTTATGTAACCTAATACACTTCATCTAATCTAGCGCTCGTCACCTAACCCGATATTCCTCCTCCAACCTCACCCTTCTCATCAAACTAACGCCCATCTAATCTAACACTGACAGATTACGCTCCAATCTAACACAACTCGGTCTTACTCAACGCTCCTCAGCTAAGTTTACGTTTTTCATTTAACCCAACGTTTGTCAACTAACCTAACACACTTAACGTACGTACCTTCTATTCACATTCTTTTTACATTCATTTTACATTCCTTACTATTACTTTTCTCTTCATCATATTCTCCACCTATTCGATCGCGAGAGCCATCGAAATTCTTCGGTAGTCACCTTCACCATGGAGGTTATATATTTGGCCGGAGTATGTCTATCTATCAAGATTACTAAAAAGCTTAAACAATCATTATGAAATTTACATGAATTTTCTCTTTTCTCTTCATCATTTGCTTCACCAATTCGATCGCGAGAGCCATCAAAATTCTTCGGTAGTCACTTTCGCCTTGGAGGTTATATTTTTGATCGAAGTAGGTCTATCTGTCATCAAGATTACTAAAATTCTTAAACAATCCTAATGAAATCTATAGGACATATTTGGCATGTCAGGAGAAACAGATGATGATCTTTCTGTTAAGATCCGTAAGTCTATATATTTTTCCTCCATCACTTCTTTTTTGAGGAATATTACGCACAGCAACTGACCGAATTTTTGCGATCTGTTAGTCCGTTCTATTTATGTCAATGTTTGTTTTGATGTCGATCAAAAAATAACTTGAAATTATATGAATGAATCTTCATTAAGTTAACAGGATTTGTACAATGTTAGAAGGTACAAAGGACAAAATTTGGTGTTGATCAGTTTTTTCGTATCTATGTTGATTTTATGTTTCATTATTTGCTAGAACTTAACTCAAAAAGTTACCAACGTATCTTCAAGATAATTAGAAGAACTATCATTAAACTTGAGCTTTGCAAATGACCAGATTTTGGTAATGATCAACTTAAATGTTTCATTAACATTACAATGCTTAGTGGAGGTATTCGCTTTCAGATTTTTTTTTTTTTATGTATGCGTTTAATAGGCAGTAAATACTCCCGCGTAAACATGAACAAATTTATCAGTAAATGGCTTTTGTTAAACTTTACAGGTTCTATCTTCCTCACTGTTTTTCTCGCTACTTTTCATTGATATAGCTGTCTCATTTCCCAATATATTTCGGCAGATGATAACTGAACATAGACAGTCATTCCATTATTATTTTGCCATGATAATTGGCGACTTAGTTGTCACGGTTATATTTATTTATACGTTCGTAGACAGGATACAGATATAGGCTGATAAATGAAGTCTTTAATTTTGTTAAGGAAAGTAACCTAGAGGCGCAGAGACATTGAGAATGAAGTAATGGGCCAGCACCACTACCCGCAAGTAATGGCCGAACACCACTGCCTGCAAAGCCTCTTGAAAAAGGGCCGCAAGGCAGGGAATCAGAAATTGCTGCCGTATGGCTGTACCCATCTCTGTCCGTTATTCCAAGGAAACACTATGTAAACGCACGCTCAACTGATGAGCTGACGGTCAGCTAGCATGTCGTTCATTGTACATTGTCTACGCTGCCGAATTCAACTCCTGCTGGAAGGCGTAGGAGCTGCACATTGGGTCCCCCCGCTGAAGGTGAGGTTGTATGAACTGCGTGAATCGCTTTATTGCAGGTCAAGATTTTGTTAATTTTTGAAGTAATATAAACCTCACATTAATGAAAGTTGGTACCCTGAAAAATCGTAACTGAGTATGTAAAAAAAAATAATCAAATTGTTCTTGAAGTCTAGCAATATTCTAAAAGTTATGAAGTTCTATATTTTAAACTAATTTTAACTGTCAAACGCTTTATGGTAGGTCACTGAAAAATACACACTGAGGGTAAGAAAACCGTGTTTTAACATCATAATTGCATTTAATCTGAACAATGAAGCCCTTAGCAACAATACAAACATAATGAATGAGCGGAACAGTTATGCGTGAGAGTAGCAAGTTGTTTGCCGACATAAGTTTCATTCTTGGAAATTAAGTTCAAATTTTTGTTTGCTAAGAAATTCAGTCAGTCAACTTGAGATGATAATATGGTATCAGGAACATCAATGATTTTCAGCCAGAGGTTGTCTTTCGATGTAAATTGGACTCATTCATAAACCACCCATTTCAAAATTCACCAGAGCTGCTCAATGGGATTAAGATTTGAAAAGATAGTTGGCCAAGTCATAAGACACGCTCCTCTGGTGCTCAGAGTTCCAAGCAATGAAATGGTCAAATTCACTGAATGCAATGGAGCATTGTCGTGCACGCAAATCGTTTGACGGTGACGGGAGAGTAGGTAGGTCGTTGAGTCATGGTGACAGACGTTAATTTAGAAACGCTATGCAAGATTGACTTGTAAGTTTGACACCCTCTAACACTCGGAAAAGTCAGATATGCTAGTCACCTATGACACCGGCCCAAAATATAACACCTGCACCTCCTTGTTAGCGTCGCAATCGATGGGGAGAAAGTGCTCCAAGGGGACTCTACACTTTGGATAATCCTTATGAGCCGTCAAGGGTAGCTCTAGCCTCATCCATAAAGAAAACGTATTGGAAATTTCTTTTCATGCCTTTTCGTGCCCAAAAAATGTGTTTTTCTTTGTGGCTTTTCTTCATCGTAGACCTCGCGGCTAATTTTACGTTAATCGCTAATGTAATTAAGATATTGTATCGTATTTGTCTGAACAAAGAAGCGATGCCAGCTTTGTCAAATATGGCAGCGCTGGTGCTGTTTAGATGCCTGCTGACTTGTCTGCATATCTTTCGAACAACAGGAGGTGAAGGGATTCTTCTCGTGGTGTTCTTCTTATCATTCCTTGGATTGGTGCTGGGGCTTTCCACGTATGAAGACAAAGGTCTTCGATAGCTCCCTAACTCTTTGGCTGAATCAGTGCCAGACAAACTCTCTGCAACGCCTACAACAATCCGCACCTTTTGGAAACCCTCTAAGCGTCCTTTTCTGGGCATGTTCACAGACCTGTTATAAAGCAATTAACAATGAAAAAAAATTAACTCTAAGGAAATTGCATTAATTCAAGCGAAATGTGGTTACTTCATGTACCTAGTTGTGTTTTTTCAAGGAAGTAGCTTTCATTTATGTAAGATTCATATTACTTTAAAAAAATTAAGATAATCATGACCTGCAATGAAGCTATTGACACAGTTTATGTACCCACAAATTTTATTGAAGGCGGGTTCTAACACGTAGTCAAATGACTGAATTTCCTGAGCTCGGAATACAAATAAGTTGTTTGTCAGTTTAAAATGAACAAAAGTTCAGAACACTTTGGGTGCTAGTTCTTTCCAAAGCTTCAGACATAATAGTTACACGTGCACATCAAACTTACTTCACGACTAACACTTTCGTGTCTATTTTGGTAGACGGAAAGTTGTGCTTACGAGGGCTCGGAAAACACTCGAACCATTACTTGAGAAAAGTCATTGAACCAGCCTAATGCCGGTGACACACGAGGCATTTTTAGAGAAAAATTGATGCAAGGATGCGAGACTCTGACGTCATTTATTCCACGGTATCTATGCTACCGATGTAAAATATGCCCTAAAATGGCCCGCGAGCTGCGCATCCTAGCAACCAGTTGGGAGTAGAAATGCATATGTGACCCCATCATAAGGCAAATATGAGATAGTAAATCTTCAATTTTTTGTTGTGAACTAGTGAGAGCAATTGCAATGAGATTAAAAAAAATATAGGTCAAGGAAAAGAAGACAATATTGTATATGAAACCAATGATATATGACAAGAATTTATGCTGCTGCGTAGTGCAGTTTGGCATTCTGTGTTAAAATATAATTCTTGATAGTAATTTAACACACGATAGTGAATATAATTAATATGAGTTTCAGCAAGATCGGCTACTTAGAAACATAAAACGCGCCAAACAGTGATAGCCCCCTTCTCACCTAGTAAACGAGGCATGATGGAGAAGAGAACACGAGAAAGTACCGATAGGTAGCACAAGAATTTATGGTGGGATTTCATATGCAAAATCAATATTTAGTGTTTCCTCTATATTTTTACTAACGTCAAGAATATCTTGAAGATGAGCAGTGTAGAAAGACAAAAGTGACTTAAAAAGTTCTATACTGAATTCCAGTTCTCGCAGGATTGTATCGATGTCGTTCTTCATCCTTGTACCAAATTTGATCAATAACGATGACGCTCTTCATCTTGACCTGGACAACGTTAAGAAAAGGGTACTGTCTGAAACACTAGTAACTCGATACACAGTTTATTGGTTTGGGTGTCCGTCCACATGTAGAGGATTAGATAGGAAAAAATGATCTGCTGAATGACAGAGACGGCAGCTACTTTGCTTTTGTTATCTAAGCTTTGAAGGCGTCTGAAGACCATGAAAGTGGCAGAATGGAAAATATTAAATTTTACCTATTTTCTTCCCAAAATACATATTTCTCTTCTCTGAACTCATTTTGTTGAGGTTGAGGAGGAAATCAGCGAAGGAAAAAATCAAGATATTCCTGAGCAGAGAAACACAAAAAGAGTGAAGCAATTAAGCGGAGATTTCGATCACGTAATTATTTTTAATATTATTTAAAGACGGCATAGGTTATAAGTAACCCAATAGCTTATGAAATGATTCTGCGTCACGTTTCGTCCATCCACCCATTTCGTAGTTCGTCCATCTGTACAGTACGTCCACAGTATTACGAGATGGAAGAATTGCCCATCAGTGATACGGACGAGGGAGCGAAAGGTAAAGGTCCTAAACTTTTAATCCTGACAGCGTACGGATTTACGTTTCCACTTGGAATATGTATTCATACTTCGAATCTGAGTATCGGGGAAGAACAAAACTTCTGGAACTATGTGTTGACTTTGGACATAATATGCAAAACTGATAATTTAGACCGGTTTAACCATAAACCGTCCTACCTAGATTCAACAGTAGTAACACTGTTTGGTAGGTTTATAAGACTATTGGGTTAAAGCTATATAGCTAACCCTGTAATAACCTAACTTAATTAACTGAACCTTGAATGTTTTTTTTTATTCTTCTACTTACAAGATCAGGGCTATTTGAATCAAACAAGAAGGGTGTTGGATTCTTCTAATCTAATTTGTCACCCTCAACGTGTTTCAGCACTTCGGTGAATCCAGTTTCAGACACTAATCACCAACCCGTCACTCTCGAAACTGCCCTAAAAGTTCTATCCGGCTGAGTTTCAATGTTAATTTGGTGACAGATTTTCTGTGGTTCACATACTACAACTCAGAAGACAACAGCGAATGGGCCTCGTCACACGTGACATCTTACATGCTCATTTATCGCATCAACTGACTCTGAAGACAAATAACTAGCTAAGTAAGTTTGGTTTGATTGCCAAAGAAGCGCTTTTTTTTAAACCTACTGATAATGAAACCCATGTTTAAGTTACTTTGCTGAAATTTATCTCCTAACGTCCCACACAATAATAACCTTCGTAGCTATAGCACTGGTTGAAAAGTAACCAAATGGTCTTCAGTGTCGTTCAACGGTTAACACACCAATAAACGTCACCATGGGAGTCTTATTATACCATCGGAACAGTTTCTTGCCTGGGCAGTCGCCAGTTTGCAAAGAGATTGTCTGGGTATTGTCTACGTCTGCAGAGAAATCTCTCATTAGAATTACTTATGCACACAGTACCTGAAATTTAGACTTCCCTGGTAGTGCAGTTTTCAGTTATCCTGTATCTACAAACCTCACATTAACATTAACTTCAAGCTCCTGAATTCTGATAACTGGCTTGTTGGGGCGAGGCTTATCGAAGTACTAAGCTGTAAAAAACAATAGCAGCCCCAAGTAACCGCAACAAGGAGCTCTCACTACAGAACAACAGTAGTCCCCCTAGTTCAGTGAATGTTTGTGTCACCTCCTAGTGCGGTACGAACGAAACAACTGCTGCCACAAGAGGGTGCGCTGCTGCTGAACAGCAAAGGGCGACATCTCCTGCAACTTCATGAGGCAACGCGCAATGTGGACTGGCAGCCTGGCATTGTAGATCATTCGATATTTTTTATGAAAATTTTACTTCAAACGTAGAAGTGAAAAAAATGGTGACATTTTCTAGACATTAAAGCATAATAACAAATATCACATTAAGAAATATGGGCTACATGAAAAATAGGCAAGCGCCTAATACGGGATCAACTATGAACTTACAAAGTTTATACACTGAGATACAGTTCAAGATGTTAGGTCGGCTGCATTTTTATCAGGTTAGAACAGCAGGTGCTGGGGTTCAAGCGAATTTAACATAGAAAATACACTATTGTTCACGAGTAGAGCTTAAAAATAGTTCTTGGCACAATATATGTATATAAAAAATATCCACAGGGCGCATTAATCAAAAGCATTGATATACATATTGTATATTGTGCCTATTGTGAACTAAAATCTAAGTTCTATAAATAATGAGCTTTGTGTACATATTTATATATTTATTTAATCCACATGTTTATTCTTTACGAAATATGTCCTCAGCCTTTACACTGAACTGCGAAATTCTTTTTCTGTCGGTGTCACTGATACCTGTACCAGACATAGTTTCATTTAATTTGGCATGGCCCGTTTGAGCGATACAATGGAAGCAGTTACGGAACAGAAAGAGGAGAGTCGTGCATTGTCGATGTTGTATCGGCGGCGTACGCCAATTTTGAAATTTAAGTATAGAAAGCGAATGTGGAGATCACTGTAAGAAACGGCAGAAGCAAGTACTACGAGTATGCTAGCTTTAGGTGTAATTATTACCTCCACCAAGGAGATAATGTTTTTGTCGTGTTTTTCTGTCTGTCTCTCTGTCTATCACCAAGATTATTCAAAAATTATGTACGGATCTTTACGAAATTTACAGGGTTGTTAGGCATGTTTACAGCAACAGGTGATTTTTCCAATCCGTTCATCTGTTTCATTGTTTGTCTGCCTATTTTTTCTTAGTACCATAACTCAAAACGTTACGGACGGATTTTCATGAAATTTACACAAGTTATTAGGTATGTTACGAAAAGTATGCTTGGTTTTATGCTTGTTAGCGTTATAACTTAAAAAGTTATAGATGGATCATTATGAAATTTACAGTACAGGACTTCTTAGTAATTCTGAAAGACATAAATGATTCAAGTTTGGTGGTGATCGGTTTGTGTTTTTGACTTATGTTTGTTATAATGTTTGTTACCAGTATAACTCAAAAAGTTATGAACGGATCTTCAAGAAAATTACATAAACTGCTAATACTATCGAAAGGCACAAATAATTAAATTTTTGGGGTTTATATGCAAAGAAAAAAATTGGTTTCAGAACAAATTTGAATTTTTCATTACGGTTGCCCTTCTTGGTAGAGGTATGCGCTCTCAGTGTGCTTTCTAGTTATTAATTTGGCAACAGCTATGGATTGAACGTAATTATTATGAATAATTGTCGAAATAAAGTCACAGAAACATACAGGTGCATCCTCATTCGAACAAGTTTAGCTCTAAAATCGTACAGGCATGGACTAGGTTTTTTCTGCATGTCATACATTTACATGTATAACTGTACTCGCGTATATATTTATATATGCTTGGAGTACATATAATTATACTTGGTTTTGACATATACGAGGAACGTCAGTTTACATTTTTTATTTGCCTGCATTCCCTTTCACCTGATTACCTAACCTCCTTATTCTTTTACAACTTCGGTTACTTATTTCAATCTCTTAGTTATTCGCCTACACCTCTTGTGCATCTATATATATATATATCTCATTTTTAATTTGCACTTGATGCCATCTCCTTGTTACTGCCGATTATGGCTCCTGCATTTGTTTACATCTAGAGTCTCCGTGCTTACGTATTCTAGCTTCATTAAAATCTCCTGTTCTTCTTTTATATATCCTATTAACCTGTTTATAACTTCTTTTTACCAGGCAGTTTCAGCTCCCTGTCCCATTTGAGCTGAAAACAATGCATTACACTGTATACTGTACGTACATTTATATTCACACTAATTATTGCAGCTAGAGAGCCACCTTGGCTCAATGCCAGACAGAAGCAAACTAATGAGCGTATCGGTATTGCAGGGTCGCGGACTGCACCTTGCTCCGAGCTAATCTCTCCAACATGGCCATAAGCAGCCATTGCTCGAGTGTGTGTAGCACTAAGCTCTTCTATTTGTTACCGTCGCATGTCCCGTGCCAATGACGTACCACAAATCTTGCCGGACACGTCTCTTCTGCAGAGGCCTCCTAAAGTCTCACATGGCGACGCTGTAATGGCGCAGCATTAGCTTAGTGAGACGCTTCCTAGATTGCCTGATCTGAGCTGCCCGCCTCGCCAATGCTATTATCGGAAAACCATAAGCCAGCTCCCGCAATCTGCTCAACCGGCGCCTTCGCCTTACACTTCAAGGAAACACAGCTCTTACAAAGCGCGTATTTTCTTTCATTATGCCCAAGGAAGTTCTTCTTTGTTTACCTCTAAAGCTATCGGCGACCTCGCCTCAGCGAAAATTGGAACGAGAGCTGTTTTTAGACGCGGTGCACCTGCGCAAAGGCGAGCTTCGGGCGCTTGCTTATAGGGAAAACTACGTTGGTTTCATTATACAATGTCCTCCCCAGTCTCTGGATCCACTGATTGGTCCTCATTCCCATTAGAATCTCTATGGACCTCGAAAATTCGAAAGTAACTCGACTGTGTTGCTTTTGGTCCAGAGGCTGCAGGACCGACCCTCAGAGTGAGGTTTGTTTCCCAAGTTAATAGACATTTCGTTGCTCTCTTAAACCCGGCTGCCGTAATGGAAAAACTATCACTTTTTGCGCTTGCATTATAGAAATTAAATGGAATATGTTTTTACTTGACTTTCCGTTGTCGAGGGGGTGACTAAAAACCTATCCTATTTTATATTATAGCACAATCCCACAATTCCCCCTTTTCTTCAAAGTATTCCAATTTTTTCAGTTGGAGTCGTGGATTTAAAGCAGGTTATCTCAGATTTAAAAAAAAATACAAAGCGACAAATATTTATTTCTCAAAATAAAGGTATTACCGAGCCATTTCCACTATGCATTGGTTAGTGAAGAATTGAAATAGGAGTAACAAATTAAAGGAATGTTATCCTCTGAGTTCTCCTAGCTCCTCTTAGTTTACTCGCTACGTATAATAACGAAGATTGTGTGCTCGGTGACAAACAAGTAATCAAGATTATCCGAGTTTTATAGCTTGCTCTGCGCCCACTTGCTTGCTTGCTCCAAGGTGGTCCTTCATTCCCTCACCCAGTTAAGGATTTAGTATAGATAGGAGAAAATTCACCAACTGAAAAATATGTTGACATACCATAAAATTTCAGCCTTTCGAGTTAAGGCGACAAATATAGTTTCTGAAATACGTGTAACCCTCGACTTTAACTTGTCTCGACTTTTAAGAACGTAATTTTGCGGACTATCTCAAATTTTACGAAATGTGTTCCCTACCTTCGAATATTACGCGATTCACCCACTATTTTAAACGTTTTCGATGAGCAATGTATTATTTAGCGTTGTTTATTGATTGACACTAATTTCTTTAGTATTTAATCGACATGTGATCAGGTGCTTTTGCATATATAGTATTTCCTTAAATCCTGTTGTAGAATAACAACGTAAACGTAAACTTGGAATAGTCCATGCTTGAAATAGAGGTTTCTTTGAACGCCATTGTGAGCCAGTGTTGCCAATTTAAAATTTTGAATGCTGAATTTAGCATTATTTTCGGCGATTTAACATTATAAAGTTAGTTTTAGCGTCTAGCAAGAAAAACAGCATCCAAATATAATATTTATCAGTTTTTTGAAAATTTTTATATTTTATTGATAGTTCATTGTAGAAATTTCAAGCAAATTCATCCCATTTTGTTCCAAAAATCACAAATCCTATAATTCACGTCCGGTGGAAGTTTGTAGCCAAGCAGCTTGTCTAATGTAGCCATGGGTGTGATCATGTCAAGTAATGGAGTGCTAGCATACCTATACAGTGTATTGTGTTTATATTGTAAATGAATTCTTCCTCCTGATTGTACAATCAAGTTGAAACTGCAAAATTTCTTAACCGAAAACAAAAGTTGAGATACAAAGTTAAAGAAACTTTAGGAAGCTGTGATATACAGTGACAGGTAAGATTATACCAACATTTCACAAAACTGAACAATAAAAATTGCACCACTAATAAATTCTTCACAGAGTCTGAAAAATTGTTTTATAGTCGCATGTCAAAATATATCAGCGTTTTCGAAATCATCAACTTTGTTTCAGTCCAAAATATTCTGACTAATCACATCGCTCTAGAAGTGTGATATTGCTTTCATGAAAAAAGTAAGTAGCTCAGTTTATTACCCTAGTAGTTTTTTTTTATCAAAAACGCGCTAACACTAGACGCTGTGAAGAATTTTGTAGGTAATAGACCCACCTACTGGAAGAATTTTGGTTTGCCAGTACTTTGATAGAAGTGTAGCAGTGAAACAATCTATTACTCAACAGTTTAATTAATATAAAAAAATTGAAACCAACAAAATGTTTCTATGAGTGTTTTGTCATGTGCTCCCAAAATATTAATAAGAAAATTAGCACTGTTAAATATTAAGATGTGCTGGAAAGTTGTCATCGACGAATAAAAACATTGAATCTATACTACCCTCAAATATCTCTACAGATTTAAATGTGCTGCATCAGTCCTTGTGGTATGATAAAATTTCATTGATATGTTATTTAAAACGTATTGTTTGTTGTAAAATATTGCTCTAGTATAGTTTTCTGCTGCGTAAATGGATTTCGCATTTTTAAGCATTTTTTTTCGAGTAAATTTTCCTCGTTCACACTTACGACTTGTTAGTTAATACGTTCTAGTTCGCCTAGTCCCAATATTTTTCTTGTTATAAGATATTGTTCATGACACAAAGCTGATGGCTGAACGATGACGTCACAGAAACCTCGAAGCAGAGCTGAGCTGCTCTTAGAAGCTGTCCGTTTGCGCTTTCATTAGTCTGCTAGACACTATACGTTATAAATCGAAACACGAAACATAAGCAACTTCTGTACTGTGAGAGCGCATACCTCCACCAAGCAAAGTGATGTTACGAAAAATTCAAATTCATTTTAAAACTATTATTTCTCTTTTACCAACACCAAAATACGGTCATTTGTGTTGTTTGACAGTAATAACAGCTTATGTAATTTTTTTTAAGATCCGCCGATAACTTTACAACTAGCAAACTAGAGCAACTGTGAGAGCGCATACCTCCGCCAAGCGAGGCAACGGTAGCAAAAAATTCAAATTGACTCTGAAACTATTATTGTCTTTGTATAAACTTCAAAAAACTAATCATTTGTGCCTTTTGATAGTAATAACAGATTGTGCAATTTTCTTGAAGATCCGTTCATAACTTTTTGAGTTATACTGCTGACAAACGTTAAGACAAACATTGGTCAAACATACAAACGAACCAACCGATTTGCACCAAACTATGATCATTTAAGTCTTTTA
>LQNS02278140.1:8386248-8398157 GCA_001587735.2 Parhyale hawaiensis | reverse complement strand
TCACAAAAAAATTATCATTTACTCTTCGTAATATACCTGACAACTCACGCAAATTACATTGAAGCCGTTCATAACTCTTGAATCATGTTGCTAGTAAACATTAAATGAAACACAGAGACAAACAAGCGAACAAACAGATCATCACCAAAACTTGGTTTATTACTTTTCGTGATATTCATATCAATTCATGTAAATTTCATAAATCCCGTTCGTAACTTTTTCGTTATTCTGCTAACAAACATAAAATCAACACAGAAACAAAGTAGATCATCACAAATATTTGGTCATTTATTCATGTAAATTTCATGAAATTCTGTTCATAACTTTTTGAGTTATGGTACTAAGAACTGCAGGCAAACAAATCAACGGTTGAACGGATATTCACCAACAGTTAATCATCTGATACTCTTAATATGCCTGAAAATCCCTGTAAACTTCGTAAGGATCCATCCACAACTTTTTGGGTTAGCTTTGCGACAAAGAGATAAAATCGTCAAAAACATAACTTCATAGGCGGAGGTAATGAGTACTGACAAGTCTGGTTGACAAATTTTGCTATTTTAAGAAAAATGCATGCATTCAGTTTAAGTATCTGAAAATCCACTAAATACTTACACTGCTTGTTAGTTGCTTGGTCTCCCTGTTCCCATCTGTACGATTACATACGAGAAAATCTATCCGCTGAAAACAATGAAATTAGATCGGAGGAAGTTCCAGCTCGAAGTTAGTAGCATATAATGCTCCTTGAATATGCTCGAAATACTGCTAGATATTCTTCACTTCCCTTTCTTGAGTTTGGGTGATTGAAGGGCGTCTCCTTGGCAAATTGCCTGTTGTTCCTAATCCATCTCACGTGCATTAGCAGTGCGTACTTTTTCAGCTGTACCGAATGAGTCACTTTTTTCGAATTTCGCTTGCTTTGCTTTTTATATATTTTTCTGTCTTTCTTCTTCGAGAAAAGAAACGTTGTCCACCAAAAATAGACCCTAGTATTGTACTTTATTTTTTCAGCACTTTACTGGGCCTCATACACCAATCTCTTTATCTAGGATACCGTTATGGAGTTATTTCTATCACTTCGCGATTTTTTTTTTTCTTTTTGCCAAAAGAATGAAGCCAATGAGCATTTATTTAGACTGACGGGTACCCTAGTATCTTAGTAATTGCATATAAACTTCCCAGTGAACCGGTTCATGCATCTCCTTTTCTCCTAACACATTTACAAGAAATGATGGGTTCACGATAACTAAAAATATACACTTGTAAAACACACATCATATGGCGTATGTATATAACGCTGCAGTACGCATTTACCATGTCATGGTACAATTTTTGGCAAGACGAATCATCTTTGACAACAATCACACACAGCACTAAATCATAAAAAAAAAACATTTTTACTTTTTACTGAATTTTAAATGAGAAAGTTTGTTCACCGGCCAAATCACGGAAGGTAACAAAGCCAAGAGACTTGTGATAACATGCTAAGTGTCCCCGGCCCTCTTGTAAACAGATTAATCGACGAAATGAAAAGCCATCAATGGAGGTAATGGCTCTCAAACTGATTTATTAGCGGCACAAGCTGCTGCTGCTGCTCATTGCCTAGTTGGATGGAGAGTTCAAATCTCCAGTAAGAGCGAGCGAGTGTTATTAGTTAGCTGTCCGGTGTCAGCAATCTTCCATCCAACCTCCAGATTGCTACCTCAAAACCAACATTGCTATTCTGCCGCTGGCTCTACTTATTACACCAGTGCTGAAGCAAAACGATACATTAACAGTGGTTCTGATTTCACAATCAAACGCGTTATCTCCGAGTTGTGCTTGGAGTAACAGCAAATGTCGACTACAAGCGACTAATCTTGGAACCATTCTCGTTGGTCACCGGCCGCTTCTTTGCGGGCATATGACTCATCTGTATGTTGGATTTCTGGGAACCCTCATATGAGGATATGCACATGGAAGGCGGATGAGTTCTACAGAGTCAGCGGCACCTAATTTCTCCCCCGGGAGCTTGATGGGCTTGTAATTCATATAACAAGCCTTACCCTCCAAGAGCTAGAGCAAACGTTACTTGTTGCCTAATTAACGGTCACTTTCCTAGAGAATTTAACCTGCAGCGGTACCTAACTTGCTGCATTGACCACCAGCACCGAGGTGCTACTGAAATTCCCTAAAATGCTGCGAGTGGTTCAGTGTAAGCCACTGCACGTCACTCAAACCCTCCCCTATTTAGTCATTTCAGGAATTTGGTCCGACTGAGGCGCGGCCCAACGTAGGTGGTAACGTGGACCGGGGCCTATAACTGCACCACTTGCCTGAGGGATCGAAACGCCTGTACGTATTTCTTCCGGGTGGTCAAAGAGGGTGGTGCTGAACTTTCACCCTCTTTGAAGCAATTCAGCAACAGCAAGTAAAGGCAAATGTTGGAGATTCGTGGCTACTAAAGTGCGGGTGAGGCATTCTTTAGAACCAAAATATCAAATTTTGTAATTCTTTCATGAAGTAGGGGATGTTTACTGACATTGCAGTTGAGTACTATCAGTAGTCATTTTCTAAATATACTTAAAAAGCGAATTAGAAAATACCCTGATATGGAGTGTTCAGCAACCCTACTTTAATTACTAGCCACGAATAGTCTTTGAAATGCAAAACAAAAGCTGAAACGGGTTTGTGCGTGGGAAACAGTTCCATCGAAAACTATGTAATACTCAAGCCGTCGTCCTCACAGCATTTCTTTAGACTTTAGAGAGACTGTAATTGAAATGATTCTAAGCACTATTGTCCACTCCTGAAATTGTCCTTGCATCAGCAGCACTTATGGATATTTACTTTGTTAAAAGGTACTACTTTTGGATGATGCATAGTAACATAGATCATTTACTGCTAGAGCGACGTTCCCCCAAGATGAGTGAAAGATATTTTAATAAACCGTTGTGTAAATTACTGGAACGCCGACTTACCGTGGAACCCAGAACTTCTGCAACCCAGACTTTAGCAACAATCTTTGGACCCAAGACGGATAACGCAGCGTTCGTTAGTTACAGTGCGTTACAGTCTTGCGCTAGAGTTAGAAATTTACATGTTCAACTTCATGGACCTTAGTAAAACTTGCTACAGCTTAGATCTGACTTGAAGTTACTCAATCTGAAGTTACTGAGCTTGCAAAAGATTCGGTCAAAGTTGCTGGAAAGCCGAGGAGTTCAAGGGAGAGAAAGCAGAGAGCCAAGTGACGGCTACTTAGGCCGGCACCTGGTGCGTGTTGGCTCTTTGGGCTGCGGGGAGAGTCGTGTGCATGGAGGGCAGTGTGATGGGCACTAGGGAAGTAGGGTGCCATAGGCACTAGGGAAGTAGGGTGCAATAGGCACTAGGGAAGTAGGGTGCAATAGGCACTAGGGAAGTAGGGTACAATAGGCACTAGGGAAGTAGGGTGCAATAGGCACTAGGGAAGTAGGGTGCAATAGGCACTAGGGAAGTAGGGTACAATAGGCACTAGGGAAGTAGGGTGCAATAGGCACTAAGGTATTGGAGGAGTTATGTGATGTGACGGGTACTAAGACAGTTGTGACACTATGGGCATTAAAAGAGTTGTATTGGGTGATGATCACCTGGGGTATTGTGTTGAGTAATAACCACCAGGGGAGCTATATTGTATAATGGCCACTAGAGGAGTTGCACTGTGTGATGGCCACTATGGGAGTGACGCTGCGATTAGCAGTAAGGGAGAGGTGTTGCATGATCGCCGCGAGAAGAAGAATTGTCTTGGGCACTACGGGAGTTGCTTCACAGTATGATAGGCACTAAACGAGTTGTACTGTGGTATGACTAGCAGAACTGATGATACATTTCTCGCCAGAACAACTTCCTGTGAACTTTTCCGTAGAAATTACACTCAACGCTCCAGAGATAAATCAACCTCATGGTTAAATTTTTATAAAGTTTGCATATACTGACGTTACCTTCACCTGTTTCTCTGTTCACATTATTTTACCCATTGATTCATTGCATTAATTCTATGCTGTGCCTGTAATGACCGTATCGACTTCATCCAAAAAACTCCGCAACTGTTCTGCTTGACACGCCAGCATCGACCTTAGCTCCAGACAAGAGCCGTGTGGGGCCATCACACAGCCTGTTGCCGCAGCGCAACACGCTATCGATCTCCGGAATTTTACAGCTCGTCTCCAACTTTCAATGCAGCGCTTGGCCGAAAGCTGCTGAAAAAAGAACGAATCGTGTCGGCTTCATTAGGTTGGTCGGGCGGGCAGGCACATCAAATGCTGCTCATTAGGTACGAAGGAAACTCCATTAGCGTTTATTACACTTTACCCTTCTCCTGTCCCGCTCTATTATTGACCTCGCGGCCTACAGCTGCGGTCACTGCACACCAGCTTCACCATCCTGGACGTGCTTGAGGTCTTCCGTTTATAGTGCATGTATTTTGGGGTTGGTTGTTCCTTGATGTGGTGGTAGTGCTTGTGGTGCTGGAGGTGTTCCGCTAATTGTACCACGTACGACCGGACTGCAGCTCCTTGCTGTTTTTGGGCCGATAGTTTTAGGCTGTTACGTTAATTACTACATATATTTGGAGGCTATTTTTCATTAATGTTGCGGAGGCGGCCCGGCGGCCCATCAACTTGTGTCGTTATTGTAACACGCAAGTGAAAATGACAGGCAATCGAAAGTGGTAACTCGAACGCTCAAGACTAAAGTTTCGAACAAGCGAAAACTAATCTGGTTAGAAAATTTCGGTGGGAGTGATGAATCCAATACACATCTAATTTTATTACATAATAGCAGCCCGAAAAAACTAAATGGAACGTACTGTTGCAGATTAAGGAACACAAAAGTACCCAAGCACTTTGGAAAAAATCGCTGATGTAAGTAATTTAGTGTACTATGACCGGTTGTTTCAATAACTCTGAGCTGCATGCATCGATACTACATATACAATGATTCACGTCGTGTTTTTATTTATCTATTTATTTATGAATATTTATATTTTTTCTGTCCCGCTCTGTGGGATTAATATACAAACAAACTAGAGAAAGGACATAGCCCCCACAATCGCTTTGGCAATAAGATAGGAACATTAGAGAAGCGAGCTAGGCCCCCATACTCTCTATGGGAATAACATAGGAAGAAATTAAAGAAAGGACATAAGCGATCCATGGGCAACTATTAGTCTGTATCATAGCACTACCCTAATACGTGGTCAGAAAATCAGGCAAAGTTGGCGAGAGCATATAAGTTCTATATATGAACCTGAAATCGGCTGCATGATCGTGTTTTTAGTTTTAAAGATAATACCGGATTTAAAACGGGATTTTTGCTAAATACTTCATTTCTGCCATTATTTATAATGATGACTCTAGCTTCTTTCTCTAGTTCACTAGTTTCTTAAGTAATGCATTTTTTTTAATTTTACCATCAATTGGAGACGAAGAATTTATTAATAGACAAGACAGGTTGGTGTCATCGGGATAAATCCAGTATCGTCAGTAACGCCAAGAAAATCAGCAAAAAAGCAAATGTCTGCTTTACAATCAATTTAGCAATAAGTTATCCAGATCAACACGCAGGGACGACCAGTATCAGAGAGCTGATAAACTATTGCGTTCCAAAGCTAGGCCGTTGCAATAGTATAGTTTTAACCAGTTTTTTATAGCATGTATACTGTATTTACTACCAGTCACAATAGCCGCTTTATGTTATTTCTACTTTTGAAAAAATGAGCACTGCTAAAACTCAGGGTAATTTACCAAGAACTCAGTCAGAATCTTTATAGAAACAAACAACGCATTGGTTTGTACTGGGTGTCTCAAAAACAATGTTACATTTTCCATTGGCTGCTGTTCCAATATTATTATTAGAGACCGGATTTTATGCCCTCAAAAATTTGACTTTATGCCCTAAAAATATGCCTTTATACCCTAAAAAATATGCCTTTATGCCTTAAAAAATATGGGTATTATGAACTCATCAGTTGCAATTATGCCTTCATGCTTGCTATTTAGGTCCCTATGTCGCAAGATATCACATTAGGAAATATATTCATAATTTTAAGTATCTATGAAGTTATACAATTGAGAATTTTTTGTTGGATTTCATAGCGTTGCTTGCGTACGTTGTTTTCGTCGTTTTGAATTTTATTGTTAATTGTATTGAATAATTCCGTACTTCTCTGGAGGGGCATGGTCCTATGTAAGTTCTACCACAAAATACACACTAAAAACAATTTAAGAAGGAGCTATGAAGTTATCAAGCATTATACTGTGTAGGACATTAATGCTCTTCTATCTATAGCGCCGTCAGTAGTTAGGACCTTATTACATGTGCGATGTGATTGTCCATTTTGTAGCTTCAGAACGCATCGTCGGTACTGCTTATGGGATTGAATTTTGTGTCCTGACTACGGCAGATACTTTTGAAGAATCTGATTCTTCAAACCGAGAATCAGATCGCACCTATAATGTTAGTACGTATTTCCACTTGAAGCTTGTTTGCCAGCGTCAATTCACTGCATGAAAAGGCGATACGATATTCCTTAATATCTTCGATCGTGCCATTTCGTTTGAAGTGCGAATCAAGTTGAAACATAATTCATCGTATTTTCTAGCGTCAAGTTATTTTATTTTCTGTTAGTGCTTGAAGTTTTATCTTTGGTCCAAGGAATGAGGTATCATTGAATAGGGCATATAGTCCTAGTTTCTTGAAACCACTATTGTAGCTCTTTTTCAATTTGTGCGGCAGATAAATTTGCAATTCGTCAAGCAGGTGCTTCATTTGGTAGATTTTCCTCAGCTGACGGACTATATTTAATAGATCAATAAAAGCGTTCAAAAGAAATGCTCATGCTCGTAGATTTTAGGAGAGGGAGACATTCTGTCCCAGACCCTGCATCGTCATTTGGTATTTTGCGAACGTCTGGACAGAGACCACAAAGCATACACTCTATGTAGCCTCCCGTACCTACTGAACACCGAAGTGGCCAGCGCCGGCTGATGAGGACGGCCAGAAAAAAAACGTGACAGTAGGATAGTAGAAAAACAGACACAAGTAAAGAGAAGGCCTACCTAACCGGTAGATCCTAAAAAAAATAATAATTCGCATGAGGAAAGTGTGTATCGGTACAAATAAAGAATGAAAATAATTTTAATTGAGAAAACCAAAATTAATATTGATGGTGTTAAAAAAGCACCTAATGATCCGAAGATGTAAAAACCAACTTCAACCCACCCCTGTTGGCGATTAAGTCCTACCTAAAAAATGCTGCAACTATAATACTCCGAACTTTAAGGAATGAAGCCCAAACACGGCAAAGTTTTAATAATTTATTTGGGGTTGTTACATTCGTATATATGAGCCAATAACTAATAGTTTCTTCAAATTGTCAGGGTGTAAGATATAAGCGTTATCAGTTAAAATATTTCGAAGAGCAGAAAAACTGTGTTTATCTCCTACGGAAGTTGGAGGGCTTACAAAAACGCTGTTAATTCTGTCGGGCTGTAACGACTCTGGTAATTTCCGAATTTTCTCTCATGAGTGCCTCGAATCTGGCGGAGTTCGACGAGTCCTTCGTTGCCAGCTTCAACTCGTTGATACTTCGGTTTGACAGTAGCACCAGTAGTTCCATAGATAGAACGAAAATTTAATGACGAAGAACAGAGTCAACTTCGTTCTATGCCCCCATTCATTTTCAATTCACGGATGACAATACTGTTGCAATACTGTTGATGACACGAGCAAAGTGAGCTTTCACATAGGCCAGGTAGTTTTGACTTCATCACTTCCCGTAATTTCCTGCACAATCTTAATGGCTGCGGCTTCGTTGGGGTTCATAAGAGCTACCACTTGGTTGAAGTCCTCGTAGTGGTCTGCATAATTGAGAGCAGCTGATATCCAAGTTCCCCGACGATTCAGAATAGGCTGAGGAGGAAGCGCCAGGTTCGGCTTCAGCTATTTCAAAAGGATAGTCCGCGCAGGAGCCTTCAGGAAAATTTCTTCCCATTCGCAATACGACGATTCACTGTCGGAAAAAGACGCCTGACCTCCTTGGAAATCCTGTGGTTACATGTATCATATTGGGATACAGAACCCTCAGGGAGCTTGCAACCTTCTTCAGGTACAGAGTTGCATCCGTTGCGAAGAACAGGGCAGTCGTATGAGATTTCATGGGGCCATGCTAATTCCCCGCTAACAAACGACGTAGGATCAACGTGGGGAGTTGAGGCTCGACGTGCTATGCACGTTGATTTCTGGACTCCAGATCACGGTGTTAGTTCACCGTATCACAACGTGCTAACAACGCGCTGGGCACGTCCTTAGCACTTTGCGCTGGGCGGTTCCTTAGTACGTTGTGATACGACGTGCTAATAACGTTATCTGCTCTGAATTGACATTGTCAAATGGCTATGGAAGTTGTCACAACGTTTTCAGCACGTTGTCTCAGGTCTCAAACGACCTGATATCTACGTAGAGTCAACGTCGAATTGTTAGCTGGGTTGCATCGAAGAATTGATGAGATGGACAATCGTAGCGCCGTTTGTATGCTGAACGACTGCCGAGGTGAAAAGGAAAAATTTCCCTGGCTACGTCTACCTGAGGACTCAAACAATTACCATAGATTGGCAATAGCACGCTCCTTGGTATCTGTGGTTTCATCGATGGATACCCAGATTTTCATCCCTTTGATGGCTTCACGGATAGCCTTAATGACATTTTCATAAGAAGACTTGATGTATCTGTTCAACCTATATTCTTTTTTTTTCCACACCCGGTGCACTATTTATGGAAACCAAAACATTAACGATTGGGTACTCTTCTATAATTATAGGTATATACACATGTTCCTTACTTTATATGTCTTGAATTTACCGTCACAAACTTGTTTCTGGAAGTAAACGTTAGTTTGTCACCAACATTAACAAAAAACTACTCCAGACTCGGTAACGCAAGGATCAACCACTTCTTTTGCAGTTTTCTCTTTCTTAGGAATAGTTAGGTAGTAGTTTTACTGAAGATAAGAAAAGCTGTTAAGAGTAATGAGACGTATTAAGAACTGGAGCGAAACGAACAAGGAACCGAAGTGTGCAGTGATTGTTTCATCTACGTATATGCCTGTATGCACTTATTGTCTAAAGGCATTTTTTTTATACCCTAAACTATAAGGCATATTTTTATGCCATTATCCATTAATGTATATTGTTTTTATAAGGAACCGAAGTGTGCAGTGATTGTTTCATCTACGTATATGCCTATATGCACTTATTGTTTAAAGGCATTTTTTTTATACCCTAAACTATAAGGCATATTTTTATGCCATTATCCATTAAGGCATCCGTGGGGTGATGTGAACAACGTCACCTGGACTTCTTCCGAAGACTCTCAAGGTAACTCAAGGTAAGGTAGGCATATTGTTTTTATGACTTTAACGCCCTTTCAAAATTATGCCCTTAAATCCGGTCTCTAATTATTTTAGTTAGGTGTATGAAATGGATTTCATTCGAAGAGCAGATTTTAAGGTTTTGTATCGCTACATAAGATACATTCCCACCCCATTTAGTATGGTGCACCTAACTATGAATTTATTTCATGATTTTCCCTACAAATGCAGCTAACTTTGGAGCAAAGAATTTCATAGTGGAGTCATTTGGAAATCATAAATCTGAAGTCACTGTTCTTCGGTCATTTCAGCGAAAATTCGGAATAAGAATAGCAAGGCCCCCGTGAAAAGAGTCTACAACAAATGAGAGAAAAAGCACTACTCACAATTTGAATGAAGGGAATTCGGGACGTCCAAGAACAGGAAGAGCAGGAGACAACATTGATGCTGTACGTCTAAGCATTATGACTGGCCCGAATATTTCTGTTAGAAAACTGTCTGCTGTTACCTAGTTGAGCAAAGCAACTTCTGATCTCATTTGTCGAAAAGACCTTCAGCTAAGACCGTATAAATTGCAATGCCATCAAGAGATGTCGGGCATTGATAAAGATCGGCGTCTATTGTTTTTTAACAAGATAAATGATATGGTCATAAATAATGAGTTATCTTTGACAAACGTTATTTTCAGCGACGAATGTCACATTTACCTGAAAGGAACGCCGAACAGACAAAATTTTCCTTATTCGTCACCAACCAAACCTGTCATGTTCACGGAAACACTTCTTCACTCTCCCAAAGTAACAATGTGGTGTGGACTAAGCGGCAACAGCATATATGGCCCTTACGTCTTCGAAGATCCCAATACCATGGAAGCACAGTCAATAAACAGAATGAATTAATTGGATATGCTGAAAGAAACTTTTCATGGTGACACACATCCTGATGAATGGTTTCAACAAGATTGCGCAACAGCCCATACTGCTGGTGACGTTATGGCTTGGTTAATGGAAAAATTCCCTAGATGGCAGATTTCCCACCGCTCGGAGTTTCAGTTGCCCCTTAAATCTCCAGATCTCTCTCTTCAAGATTTTTATTTATGGGGATTTGTCAAGGAGAGTATTTCACTCTCGTCCAGTAAACATTCTTGAGTGAAAATATGTTGTTAAAGACGTAATTCGATCCATCGATGTCAACACACTTCAACGGGTTGTCTCGAATTTTCACCATCGTATCAATAAGTGTATCATGGCTAATGGGGGCACTTTAAGGGATAAACTTAACACAGAATAAAATTATAGGATCTATTCTTTTGTTTGATACGTGTTTCATTGCCCTAGCTCCAATAGTATTGAAACAGCAGGCAACTGGAAGTGTAACTTGTAGGCAGCAGAAGACTATATGGCTAGCGAAAGTTATAAAGAGTGCACGGCAAAAGATTAGAACATTGGAGCTGTAGGATAATGATTCAAGCTGATGATGCTGTAAAAAAACTAAATATGTTGTTATATAGTTATCTCCGTCAAGGAGGTTATGGTTTTGTCAGTTTTTGTCGCTTTATTTTTGTCGCTTTGTCTATTTATCACCAAAATAATTCAAAAAGTTAGAGACGAATATCTAAAAAACTTGCAGGGAATGTTATGCATATTACGTAGGAAGTAGAGATGATTTACTTTTGGTGAAGATCCTTTCAACCATTTGTCTACTTGTTTGTATTTTCTTGGTAACATAACTTAAGCCGATATGAACGGTGCATCAAGCAATTTAAAGCTATTATTGAAACTGTTACAAGAGCAACAGACAAACTTTTACGATGATCTGTAAGTCCCTTGCTCTGCTTATCTCTATGCTTACTTCTATGTATATCAATAAAATACTCATAATCCAAAATTTACGGCCGAATCTTCTTCAAATTCACACAAATTGTTTGAAATATTGAAAGACACAAATGGCCAAATTATGGTGGCGAACGATTCCCCCGCTTGTGTGTTTCATACTTTCATTATATGTCTGTCTTAGAGATTGCGAGAACATAACTCGAAAAGATACGGCTGGATCTGTAAGAAAATTACGGGAACTGTTATTCACGTAGAAAAGGTGCAAATAACCAAATTTTACCGGTGATGAAAAGTCAATTTCGGCTTCACAGCTAATTTAAAATTTTCGTTCACATTGCATTGCTTGGAGGAGATATGCGCTCGCACAGTGTTTCTCTAGCTATACACACCATCAGTAGCAAAGGAGCTAAACAGATAGATCAGCAAAAGATTGTAAACGATATTGGAACAGTAAGAAGCTACAACACCCATCATTAGAAGAATTTTGACCTCTATATTGCCAGTCTCGCTGCTGGAGCGTCGAAATATCAAAGAAAGCCTCCGCCTTTCGCAAATTTTTGAATGGGGAGCGGAGATGGAAAAGTTCGCAATCTTAGCAGTGAGTTTTCTCGCGGTCGGCTTCATGAATGCAAAATCAGTTCCATTAAGTTCTTAATGAGCTTGTATCTTCAAAGAAACACCCGTGAATATTT
>LQNS02278140.1:8332505-8354576 GCA_001587735.2 Parhyale hawaiensis | reverse complement strand
AGATGGAAAAGTTCGCAATCTTAGCAGTGAGTTTTCTCGCGGTCGGCTTCATGAATGCAAAATCAGTTCCATTAAGTTCTTAATGAGCTTGTATCTTCAAAGAAACACCCGTGAATATTTTGAACGATTGGAAGCTTTTGAATTTTCTGCAGCACGTTTTTCACTGGTTGAACAATCGCATTGAGTACTTAGT
Source organism: Parhyale hawaiensis (assembly GCA_001587735.2). Lineage (NCBI taxonomy): Eukaryota > Metazoa > Arthropoda > Malacostraca > Amphipoda > Hyalidae > Parhyale > Parhyale hawaiensis. Next base: position 8,354,383 of record LQNS02278140.1, on the reverse strand, counting down.
TTCTCAAGACTTGAAATTGGCTCCAATCATTTGATCCTAGAAATAAGGGAAAAAAATACAAGTTTTGACGGGACTTTCTTTCTGTTTTTTTTTTTACTGAACGTGGATGATTGATGAAAACTTGTTTATTTTCTATTTAGTTTCATTTCTAGTGAATATTCGTGGCATTTCATGTTAATAATTGGTAATTTACCGGTTTTTTCGGTTTCTGCTACACTGATAAAAGTGTTGTCCTTAATAACAACGGTGTCTTCCGCTGCCCCGACGGGCGGCAGTTCGAACTATAACGTGCTCTTCCCTTATTCAAATTGTACTCATTCCTTTGGTACACGAAAAGACCTTCTTGTTTCCGGTCAAAACTGTGCTCGGTGCAGGTTACTAGTGTAAATCATTAAAGCTGTCAATTTCACTAAATTGTATTTTCCTATTTTGATCGACCCTCACCGAGCTTCCAGATTTGAAACTGCTATTACGAATCCGTAGTTTTCGCTGTGGCTCTATTCAGGTTCTTTTTGGAATTGTTTGGTGTTTACTGAAAATCAATGGAATAATTGGTTACAAATTTGTTTCATGCCAACGAAACGGTAAGTTTCAAATGGATTTCTGTTGACCATCTAAATAATCGTATTTTATAGTTCTATCAGCACTCATAAGGTCTCACTTAATTGCGAACGTATACATTTCAAGATCTACTAGATCATAGATAGAAACATATACACACCTATTGCAAATTTACATATTACTCACTAGTGTTCACATTATATTTTCTTTTGTTCTTGCATAACTAACCATAAAATTATTGGGTAAATTTGTGCTTCACTAAGATTCCTGACAGGAGCAATAGGTATTTAGTTACGGCCAGTTGTAACTAAGGGAGACCAAAGACGTATAGGAGACAATGACGCTCTCTGCCTGGGTGTCTGGGCCCAACTGATCCTGTCTGTTCGGGATCAGTGATTGTCCTGGTGTTGCCACGTGAAGGTGTGCTACGCTTGGCGGTGGTCTTCTACCAGGACTCTACTTTGAAAGAATTTATAAAGCCTGTGACTGACGTAACTTTTTTTCCACTCCTTGTGCCCGTGTTTCGCCGCACATGTCACCATATAGCTTCCTCTAGCCGCCGTTTCAGCATTTTTCAACTGCCTGAAGCCGACCCAGTCATAATGTTACTTGATGTTATCTCTTGTGACCTTTAACTAAGATGTAATCTGACCACTATATCCTTTTAAGTTTTGTGAGGCGTTGCTTGTATTAGAGCTGTTATACAGTATTTACTGGGTGTAAACGTTAGAGTGGGACCAGCTGTAAATTATAACTTTCTTTTTTCCAGGTAAGGTCTGTGGCTTTTCTGTTTATATATAAAAACTTAGCATTTCAAGTTTGTAAATCAACAGTTATTAACTGTTTAAATTGGATGAAGGCAAGATATTTAATTGTAGAAATGTAACTTCCGGACTGTACCGCCCTGGTAACTGTGCGTTAGAGATTCTTAATTAAGCTGGACTTTTACGCCACATGATAAGTGGAACTTGAGATGATCCGAGGCAATTACTGTGGAGCTTCTTCGATTACCCCCCTTGTCGATAGCAAATTATTTTCTCGTCAATGAAAAAACGAATGAGTCCTCCATAGTTCTTCAGCTGGTTGGGCTGCAAAGGCTACTCTCTTCTCTGATGGCCTTCGAACGGGCTGTTAGGATATTAAGGCGACTTTTGGTATAAGGCTCCATATTCAAACTGACTCTGACAGCTTTGGATATGGACATTTGTTAACATTTCGGCTTTTTGCCAATGATGCCATCGACTTCGATGGATTGGTTTTGATTTGCTTTTTTAAGCCGGCAAGCAAGCAAAAAGTGCGTTTTAAATCACTTTTTGGACTGAGTTTTTCGTTCGGTTCCTTTTCCAGTAGACCTCTTTGGACCATCCTGTCCCTCTCTGTTGAAAATCAATAGGCATATATTAGACTAATTAACAGTTGATGACATAAATGTGCAAATGTCCCTATGAATGCACTTCTTGCTTTGCCAACATTTTAATAAATCTAAGAAATGAGGACATTACATTTCTACAGCTCTATTGGTTCTCTCGTGCCCAGTGATTTCCACTTTCTTCCCGCCCTGAAACTTCAGTGGCTCTGCAGGTACGCGATACGCAAACTGAGCAGCTGTTCAACGTTACAAGGGGTAAGATATTCTTTAGGGCACAGTAGAACTACAAAGGAGTGCGAATAACACAGCAAATACTTTGTTTCAACTTGCTGTCTTCTTCGGACAAAACAGCTTTTCGCTGTAGTGAAGAAGATTAGATCGACTTTTGCTTTATTGTTGCATATCAACGATACACAGTTGAAATTATATTTTGACTGATTCTGACGTGCCTATAAAAGTTAATCGATTTTATGGCTCGTTACGGAAGGAAAAAAAGTGTTGCCCTTCTCAGCAGAAATGAAGACCAGAACGCTCTTCTCTTATGTTCATTTAACTTGTCAGTTGCTAGGCGTCATTCATCTTCCACAAGTACACTGGTATATAACGAATGTTTAATCAATGCAGAATTAACATCAAAAATTGTTTCTTTGTCATTTTTGACGGTTGGGCGCACTAGTAATTACATAACTAATGCGCTCCATGGCTAAAAATGACGGCAAATTTTGCATCGAAACGTTTCACCGTTAATGTAATTACGGGGGGAATCTGCTTGAATCTCAATTAATGCCTATAAGGAGGTTCAGTAGATCTTCTTGCCAGCGCCAGTCATTTTATGGCAGTGGCAGGTTATGCTGTGGTTCGTTTGTTTGTTCGTGCAGCTCTGAGCAGCAGCCTGTTCAGTATTAGCAAGCTATCTTTAGAGTTTGCAATAATTTACCATTACCGCTCTATATTCTAAGTTTTATCCTTACATGCCTGAATTAAGAACCAACTTTGGTAGGATCAACATTGTTCGGAACGTTCGCAAATTAGTGCAGTAGGCATTAATAGTTGCACGGCTAATTACAACGTTTATTTCGATTCAGGGGGAGGAAGCAAGTACTGTAGCGCACAGCAAGTTGTCGCAAAACATTGAGGTCGTACATGCGCATTGCGCGGTAACAACAAAGGTGGAAAGAAAGGAAAAAGCGGCGCACGCAAAAGTTCGTTGCGGTACGAAGACGTAATGAAACAAAGTGTGCACGAAAAATAGACATCCCGAAGGCGTTTTAGGGTCCTCTGAAGCAAAGGGCTCCATTAAAAAGAATGGATGAACCTATCCAACCTAGTGGTATACTTACCAGGTTTGCTACCTCCCTACAAATCCCTTTTTCTTCGTGGGAATAGACCAAGACAAAGAATATTTGTATATCTAATTAATACAGCCAATGTGAATAAGGTTAGGCTTTTAGTACGTACTGGAAATAGATTTATCGTGACCGCATTTCGCACTTCCTTTCGGAAACAGCACAGTGCGCAACGCACTTAAGAAGGGCTACGTGCCAGGACATACGATTCATTAGCAATTACTTACGCAATTGTAACGGCCTTTCTGCCTCCACATACAACCTAAAGACATAGCCAAGCTCTTCCCAATACCTCGAACTTGCACCGTACTGCAGAGGTCCGCCGAACGACAAAGAACTGTTCGCCAGTTATCGGAAAAACATTTCAATTGAAACGGAAATGTTGAGACGAGTTATGTTTCCTTTTATTTCTATGCCTCAGGGATATTATCTGGACCTGGCGAGGCACGCCGAGCGAATCAACGACCCGAAGACGAGAATTTCAGGAAGAAAGTAAGTGTTTGAAGCGGCAGCGGTTGTCTTCCATGACTGAGCTCTGCGCGAGGCCACTCCAAGTCTTGGGTGTTATTGCCCCTCACATCTTATTGTAATTGCCATTTTATTGCTGCGTTATTGTAATACAGGTAAGTGATTGCAGCGAGGTTATTGCTTCGCCGATGCAATATCAGGATCCACACGGAGCTCTGTTACTGCGCCCTCTATCCATTGCTCTGCTTGCCAGGTGTAACTTTGCTCATATGAACAGCAGGGAGCGCTCTACTTGATGTAGTCCTGGTAACACATCTCCTTTACTTCTTCCGTCCCTGCGTTAGGGGAGGAACTTTCCCGGACTACTTGATGGCAGTGACCGCAGTGCTCATACGAACCCCAAGGGTTACTGTACTTGATGCAGTCCGGGTAACACATCTCTTTTACTTCTTCCCTCCCTGGATAATTCCCCTTAACATTATAACTGAATCACAGAAACCGTAACCCTTGTCAAACTTACTGCTCACTGAGCCATTTGAGGTCGTTGCAAATAAGTTTTTTCCGATGAATGCTGATGATTGATTAATTGCGGTATTAGAGGGAAAATAGACTACTTGAAATTTTTAGTAGTTTTGAATATTTACCTCCGCCAAGGAGGTTATATTTTTGTCGAGTTTGTCGGTCTGCCTTTCAGTTGGTATCTTTGTCTGTCACCAATATAACTCAAAAAGTTGTGGGCTGATGTTTTATAAATTTGCAAAGATTGTTAGGCATGCTGGAGGGACATATGATTAACTTCAAGAGAAAATCCGTTCAACTGTTTGTTTCTTTATCTGCTTCCTCTTGCTTAGTTCCATAACTCAAAAAGTTATAGGCCTAACGTATTTTCATGAAATATACTTATGAGTTGTTAGGTATATTACGAAAAGTAAATGACCAATTATTTGCGATGATCTGCTGGTCCGTTTGTTTGCTTGTGTTTACGTTTGATTTTATGTTTGTTAGCATGAAATTCACAGCAATTGTTCGAAATGCTGAGAGACAAAAATAACCAAATATTGGAGATGGTCTGTTTGTCTGTACGTACATTTGACTAATGCTTGCCAGAACATAGCTCAAAAAGTTACGGATGGATCCTCAAGAACACTACAGATGTTGCTCTTAGTGCCAAAGGCACAACTGACTAGATTCTGGTGTTGACAAAGAGGAAATCATAGTTGCAGAACCAATTTGAATTTTCGTTGACGCTGCCTCGCTTGGCGGAGGTAGGTATGCGCTCTGAGAGTGGTCTAGTTATATGTAGTTGACATGACACTGTGGTCTTCATATCCTGTCAGAATTTGGATTGAGCGTCATCGATATCTTTCAGTAGTTCAGCGTGTCACATCGAGCCGCTTATAATGGCTGGGCAGAGGCCTAAAACAGTGGATATCTTCAATTGTTCAAGATAGCTGTGGACTCTTTTTTTTTTTTTTTTTGCTCTTTGGGTGTCCTATGGCGGCTTTAAGTTCAATTCACATGATAATCAACATACTACAGAACAACATACAGTACTTCCGCTGTTGTATATGAGGGATAGCCCTTTTCTCCGTTAGAAATTGTACCCATGATTCCACAGCAGCTTACTCGAATAGAACTTCAGTATCTCTCCCGATCAGCTGCCTCTGCTTTAGCCAAGCAGATGATTTAAAAGATGCTTTGCTCGTTCACAAAAATCTTGCAATCTTTTCCAGGAAAAATGCAGGCCCGTACATTAACTGTAAATTGCATAGGTTTTTTTCGAGCCATGTAAAGCATTGGTTCCCAAATTGGGCAATCTGGACCCATTGGGTTCTGGAAGGATTTAAGAAGGTCTGGTGTTTGCTAATGGGGGCACTAGTGGAGAAGGCTGGTCTCGCGACTGACGCAATAGTGACGTATCAATACCAGCTTATCCAAAAGAGGTGCGCTCGCACGTGTGTATGAACAGAGAGGGCTCTAGGTAAATCCCCTCCCCTTTTCTCCCTTTATGATAAAGGGCGTCAACTTATATATGTGCGAGCACAATTGCTATAACGTCTGAGTGTGTGGATATATGTCCGTCTACGTTTCATCGTAACTTATAAGATTACAGGTATTCTTCAATTTATAGTATGTAAACCCCATTTGTTGTATGCAGTTTTTATTCGGATGTGAAATTTTTCATTTTTCACTTCAATATAATATATTATGTACTTCAGATTGATGTGAAGATAGATCGAGTGCCTGGAAGTAAAATTTTAAACCTTGATAAAACACATGCATAACACAAGTAAGGTCTGCTTCGAGGACTCCCTGTATGTAGTGCACTGATTTATCACGCAGTATAAGGAGATTTTTCTTCCTGTTTAAAACATTAATTAAAATGACCGAAATTGAAGCCTGGCATCTACTGGGAAGCTTCCCATTGCTGCAGCTCCAGCGTGTGACAGGAGTCACCGAAGGGCCCTTTTAAAGCAACGGGAACTCATAAGTGGGCAGCAGTCTTGGAAAATTTGGCAACAAATGCAATCCTCTACGAACAACAAAAATGATTGTTTTGAGACAAGCACTACTTTGCACAGGGAATAGTTATAACACTGTAGGGCTACACCTGGACGTGTAAAAAACAAGAAACTCTTACACATAGCCCAGTATAATGACGGAAGTAGAATTTTTAACATTCTCTGATAACGAATCCTTCAGAGCATGGTATGCAGTAATTGGCAGGTTCAAATTAGCTTTATTCGTACGCAAGAGGCAAGTTTTAAATCAAACATTTAGGGGTTAGGTTATTTAGACCGTCTGATCAGGTAGTATTTATCTAGCACAAGCCTATTTGTTACAAATTTTGTTTGATAAAGTACGTGAATATTTGCTCTTACAACCCTTCAATCAACAGTTTACAATATGCAGCGAATACCCAATAGTGTTATTCGTACGGCAATATTAATAAATTGTGCAGTGAAGAGTCTATTGACAACACTACCGATGCAGTTTACGTCATTGTAAACAACTGGAAAATATGATTATAATTCCAAGACTCTTGCCACTGTTTCTGCTGAATATGAAGACAAGCTCGGAAGCTAAGGGGAAATGCAATTCCTTCCTCTATAACATCAGAAGAATTACTTTCTTTTAACATTTGTTAACAGTATCATTTTTAATACAGTTTTATTTCCTTTTAGCGCACGACTTTACCCTATATATATATATATAATTTATATATCTACCGAGACATATTTCACGATGACACAAATATAATACCATGCGTGTTTTACAATGCACTCATCGGTATTAATTTTCCCATGTGCTCTCGTTAATGAATATTGTATTGTATAAAACTCTACCCTGTTATGAGAGAACAAGACCTCACCTCACNTTTTTTTTTTTTTTTTTTTGCTCTTTGGGTGTCCTATGGCGGCTTTAAGTTCAATTTATATGATAATCAACATACTATAGAACAACATACAGTACTTCCGCTGTTGTATATGAGGGATAGCCCATTCTCCTTAAGAAATTGTACCCATGATTCCACAGCAGCTTACTCGAATAGAACTTCAGTATCTCTCCCGATTAGCTGCCTCTGCTTTAGCCAAGCAGACGATTTAAAAGATGCTTTGCTCGTTCACAAAAATCTTGTAATCTTTTCAAGGAAAAATGCTTGCCCGTACATTAACTGTAAATTGTACAGGTTTTTTCGAGCCATGTAAAGCATTAGTTCCCAAATTGGGCAATCTGGACCTGGGTTCTGGAAGGATTTAAGAAGGTCTGATGTTTGCTAATGGGGGCACTAGTGGAGAAGGCTGGTCTCGCGATTAACGTAATAGTGACGTATCAATACCAGCTTATCCAAAAGAGGTGCGCTCGCACGTGTGTATGAACAGAGAGGGCTCTAGATAAATCCCCTCCGATTTCTCCCTTTATGCTAAAGGGCGTCAACTTATATATGTGCAAGCACAATTGCTATAACGTCTGAGTGTGTGGATATATGTCCGTCTACGTTTCATCGTAACTTATAAGATTACAGGTATTCTTTAATTTATAGTATGTAAACCCCATGTGTTCTATGCAGTTTTTATTTGGCTGTAAAATTTATCCATTTTTCACTTCAATATAATATATTGTGTACTTCAGATTGATGTGAGAATAGATCGAATGCCTGGAAGTAAAATTTTAAACCTTGATAAAACACATGCATAACACAAGTAAGGTCTGCTTTGAGGACTCTCTGTATGTAGTGCACTGGTTTATCGCGCAGTATAGGGAGATTTTTCTTCCTGTTTAAAACATTAGTTAAAATGTCCGATATTGAAGCCTGGCATCTATTGGGAAGCTTCCCATTGCTGCAGCTCCAGCGTGTGACAGGAGTCACCGAAGGGCCCTTTTAAAGCAACGGGAACTCATAAGTGGGCAGCAGTCTTGGAAAATTTGGCAACAAATGCAATCCTCAACGCACAACATAAATGTTTGTTTTGAGACAAACACTACTTTGCACAGGGAATAGTTATAACACTGTAGGACTACACATGGACGTGTAAAATACAAGAAACGTTTACACATGGCTCATTATAATGACAGAAGTAAAATTTTTAACATTCTCTGATAACGAATCCTTCAAAGCATGGTATGCAGTAATTGGCAGGTTCAAATTAGCTTTATTCGTACGCAAGAGGCCAGTTTTAAGTCAAACATTTAAGGGTTAAGTTATTTAGACCATCTGATCAGTTAGCACTTATCTAACACAAGTCTATTTCTTACAAATTTATTTCGATAATGTACGTGAATATTTGCACCTGCCGGTGACAAACTTGCCGTGCTTGGGGACTTTAATGCGAGAGTGGGAAGAGATGCAGAAAGCTGGCCGCGCGTGTTGGGCTGCCACAAATTGTATTGTGGCATGCCATTTATGTTGTGCGTTGAGGATTGCATTTGTTGCCAAATTTTCCAAGACTGCTGCCCACTTATGAGTTCCCGTTGCTTTAAAAGGGCCCTTCGGTGACTCCTGTCACACGATACCGTCATGTGGCAAATGAAACGCAAATGAAAGCTCATTTGCGTAGCCACGAGGTGCAATTATATGTTGTAGAGCTCTTACAACCCTTCAATCAACAGTTTACAATCTGCAGCGAATACCCAATAGTGTTATTCGTACGGCAATATTAATAAATTGTGCAGTGAAGGGTCTATTGACAACACTACCGATGCAGTTTACGTCATTGTAAACAACTGGAAAATATGATTATAATTCCAAGACTCTTGCCACTGTTTCTGCTGAATATGAAGACAAGCTCGAAAGCTAGGGGGAAATGCAATTCCTTCGTCTGTAACATCAGAAGAATTACTTTCTTTTAACATTTGTTAACAGTATCATTTTTAATACAGTTTTATTTCCTTTTAGCGCACGACTTTACCCTATATATATATATATATATATAATTTATATATTTACCGAAACATATTTTACGATGACACAAATATAATACCATGCGTGTTTTACAATGCACTCATCGGTATTAATTTTCCCATGTGCTCTCGTTAATGAATATTGTATTGTATAAAACTCTACCCTGTTATGAGAGAACAAGACCTCACCTCACGCATTCTNATAATACCATGCGTGTTTTACAATGCACTCATCGGTATTAATTTTCCCATGTGCTCTCGTTAATGAATATTGTATTGTATAAAACTCTACCCTGTTATGAGAGAACAAGACCTCACCTCACGCATTCTAATCAAGACAACATGGCCTGAAGCAAGGAAGAATTGCTACATAATATATTAGTTCTCAAGGCAAGGGCCATCAGTCTCTGGAGCTCCCTAGGGAGAGCGCCTCGCTGAGCCCTGGCTATCTTCGAGAAATTTAATGGAAGATGAGAAACTGCGTCCCCGGGTAGCGACGAGAAGAAACAATACAACGTAGAGCTGAAGCACATGGAAGATACCGTCATGTAGCAAAGGAAAACGCAAATGAAAGCTCATTTGCGTAGCCAGGAGGTGCAATTATATGTTGTAGAGCTTAAGTATGTAGAGATGCGGTCACATGGTATAACGGAGTGTAGAAATGAAGAGCTACTATGAATGTGGTATAACTTCGTAATGTTCACCAAAGAATTTTTGTATGGGCTGAAGGGTATAAGACTTGGCTGTTGCATTAACACTTCTAGTCTTGACATGCCCGGAGCTTTAGACAGAAGCGTTGGCTTCGCCACGTTGGATGGTGTAATCGTGTTGCGAGTGTTAGGTGAAGCGCGATTACTTTGAACAGGCCAAAATTCCCATTTTACGGAGTCTGATAGAGTTTAAAGATATCTCAAATGTGATCAATAAAGGGCTAACGAGTGAAACTAGGTTTAACTGGTGGAAGAAAGCGTATCTACCTGATCTTCCGAACAAGTCAAGAGTTGAAATTTTAATTTCTCCGGTCAATGGAACACGCCCTTAAGCATTAAAGTTGCTGAACTGCTTGCTTTCGAAATCAAGCACCTGAAGTTCAATATTATGCAGGATGAGGTGAAATGGACTGACGCTTCCTTAGTTTCATAAAAGCTAGACAAAATCGGGAACGAAACACAATTTTTTTTTTTTTTGTTCAGGAACGAAACAAATATTTATTTTTTCAAATGTACTCATGCTACCATCGTGTCGATTGGTTTTAAAAACTGAAAAAACAGGAGGGTGCAGCTACTTCCTGCCTCACCCTCTTTAACTTTGCGTACCTTCAGATGAGGTTCTTCCTACGAGGTGCAGGCGGTGTTATTCACGCCACCCACACGTGTAGAGCAGTAGCGAACTTAATTTGCTCCGGCTGTTGGGTGACAGGCACTCGAGATTAACGGGAGAACCAACAAAGCGTTAGATCAACAGCTAAGAGCTGGAATAGCTGGTCTTATTTTCAAATAAAATAACAGTCTGATAGGTTTTTGAATTCTAAAATATTTATCTCATCGGTACGCAAGTATCTCGAATATAATGTGAATTTTTAATGAAATGCTTTGCTTAAGGCGCGGAATAACTGTTGAAATTCTCTAGAAACTGATGCTGGAGTGATGCTATGCTTCCAGAGTGAATGCTACACCATAATGTTTTTGTTTTATTTGGCGATAACCTTTTCAGTATTGGCTGGAATTTCCCTATACCATATGCAATTTTTGTTAAAAACACTTCGCTGTGATAATCTGCGAAATTTACGATATCTAGAGCAGCCACGGCCAGTCCAAACATTTGAACAATATTTGTTTAATTTTTTAATTAGTAAATAGTTGAGCTGTTGTCATTACGCGTAGAAATTATCTATATAACTCTTAAAATGTTAAAAGTTCTCAGGAAAAAAGAAATTATAACTTCACAATTGGTTTCAAAAAGATTAGTACACTGTTCCTCGAACCACCAAAACCTTTTAATTTGTTATCGAAGTTCGTTTTACAAAAACATAAACCTTCCCTCGGTACTACCAACTCCCAGCATCAGAACGGTATTTCGTTATGGCCTCTGTGTAGGACTCGTCCGGCATACATTGAAATCAGTGACACTATTCCATCATAAGTTAATATTTTTACTGCACGACGAGAGATAAATTTTGTAGCACACTCAGCCCTGGTCTGCCGCAGCCTCTTATCAGTGAGATGCGAAATTGAAAGGCTGTCAAACTGCCATAGCAATACCGTAAGTTTTAGTCTATGTTACGTGTGCCTTCTCGCCTGATAATACAGTAGCAGCGCTCTATTCAGGCTAGGCGCTTACTTGGCAAGCCTTCATCTTGTTCACAAACTTAACAACAATAATTCTAGGCTACCTTGGGCTCTCACAAAAACATTTCATAAAACTCGTTGCAACATTAGATGGCGTACAAAGGAATTTAGAATATTGTACCGAAGACAAGGTCTACACGGAGACAGCGATGACTTGATACGGCTTTTATTAATTTTTACAGTTCCAGTAAATGTGCATTATAGTATTAATTTGTAGTCAGTCTAAAACGAGAATTGGTGATTACTGTTCAAGACCTTGTCAATTTCTATGCACTGATGAACGTGTAAACAGAATACCCGCGTACCTTGTCATGCACCAATGGAAAACTTGAGTAGCAGAGCATGCATGATAATGCTAATGTAACTAGTTACCGTAGGTGCACAAACAGGCGAGTTAGTACATATGTATGTACTTTGCTGACACAGGCTAAGTACTTGAATTGCTAGCGCGTTTGTTAATTATAGTAAGCACTCTAAAGCAAAGTGAAAGCGAGTGCTGTACTGGTGACAGTGGGACGAGAGTGTGTGTGTGTGTACGTGTGTCCGCACCTCGGGCCCGAATGAAGGCAGTGTTGTTAGTTCGAGGCTAAAAACTCGAATGCTCGGTGCGAGTCACTGTGCTATACAGAGGGCTGTGGGTTTCCTTGAAAACTCAGTTTTTTTTTTTACTGGTTGTCGGTCTTAACATGTGAATACACTTTGTAAAAAACCGTTAATTTAACTGAACCTTTTCTGAAATTTTGCTGCTAACAAGGTTTCCGTAAAATTGAGAACATTTTTTTCCGACACTACCTTAAAATTATTGACTTTTCCTTCGATAATATCCGCAGGTACCCTGTACACAGTGAAAAGTTAAATGACCATTTCTTGCATGAGAAACAGGAAAATTCTTGTTAAACTTTCTAGTACAACTTTAAACTTCATGGGACCCTTTTCGGTATTATAACTCCCATTATTTTTCCGGTACAAAATATGGAATATTTTTTACGTCGTAGGTGGTACCGCAATAGGTACTTTGGAACGAGTAAAATAAAGGACTACTCATTTAACTCAAAAGTTAACATTTCGTGGAAAGTTAGTTAATAAAGAAGAAGAAAGCAATCAACATCGTAAAAAAAAGTTGTGTCTTTTCAATAATCCCGTGGCTATCAAAATATCTGTACCATACTATCGTTCCTAGACTCAAATGTGCTTAAAAAATTGTTTAAAAAAAGCTGTAATTCATTCAAACATATAAATCCACCAACGTCTGGAGATTTATATACTTGTGAAAGGCTACCAACGATTTATCAGGCATTATTGGTAAGCTGTACAGTTGTTATTATTAATGTCAGTGAGACTTGTTTTACCTCGTTGCTTACCCCTGTCCAGGAAAGAAACGTATCATAAGATGTAAATAAAACGCGAGGTAGTGTGGAAGGAATTAATTTCGTAAACGAACAGAGGAAGAAACAAAAGTCAAAATTAATTAATGATTGTAAAGTACTGGCGTCTGTCAAATCTTTGCCCATCGTGTACGTCGTGTATAAGCAAAATGAAGATAATCGTAGCGTTATAGAGGAGTGTGGCCACACTATTAGACTGCTGCCCTGATGGGATACAGGCCAAGGTCTGATATGCCTTCAGTGTAAGTTTGAATGTCGCTATAGAGTCCATAGCGTTCACTTCATTTAACGTTTTTTTTTAAATTGAGGGCAATTTTGAGTTAACGTGCGCTGTCAAGTTCTGCTGAAGACTCATGCACACTACGATTTTAATGAACTTCGGGAGTCCTATACAAACACTGTTTTATCAAGAGCTCCTGTTGTCAGGGGGCAGAGACCCGACTGACAATGAACGTCAGAGCGGAAGATTTTTACCTGCTTGTACTGACGAAAATGCTGCAAAAAACAAGACGATCAGTGACGGACTATTAGAATACTTAGGTAACAGTTGAACTTAACACACACACACCCTGAAATTTTTATCAATGAACTAGGAATGAAGATAATTTACGCAAAAATGATCCTGAAAGCCCCTTCGCGAAATGGAACGGACAGGACGCCTGAAGCGAATCTTGACTTATTAGGATGGGTTAAACATAGCCATCATTTTCTGGACCGTGTTACTCCCACTGACAGGCGCTGCGCCCCAGTTTGAAACAAAACTTTATAACCCACCTGCGTTTGTAGTTTCCAGTTGTCACTTATTTTTAAAACATAATAAAAGGAAAAAGGTGCATGAAGCCAATCGCTGTGGACCATTTGCTCTACTACAACTACTATTAAATGCGCAAACTCGCTCTTAAAGTGAATCAGATGTTGCCTGTTCCCATTCAAATAGCAACCACCGGTGTTGCCCGATGTAATTCCCCACTACCAGTCTTATTTCCTATGTTTAAGGCGTGTTCGAGGAGGCATCAAAATTGAACCTTCGAGCCTTGACTTCTTTGAAACTTTAGGAAGGCGAGCCGGCTCTGGACTGCTGAATCGAGTTCCTTCTGTTGACCCTAAATCAGTTACGTTTGAGACTTGCAGAAAGTCAATCTTGCTCAATAAAATGGAGTTTTCACCAGGCTCAACGTAATTGCGTTGCTTTTAACAATTAAAGCACAGTTCATGGTGGCAACGACAGAAGTCCTAACTAAATTTTAGAACAAGTCAAGCCTCCAGGAGATAATTTCGGACCCAATCGGACGTGCCGTTAGATACCTTGCATAACACACATTTACAGTAGTGAGCATAAGGTAAGGGACAGCAATACACTTAGTTATCAGACCTTTATTACCACTAAAATACTGAACCAAAAGGCTGAAAAATTAACATAATTCTAGATACATAGTTTGTAGATACGGTGATAAAAATTCAGTACATTATAAAACATGATTTAAACATAAATAGAATGAAAATATTACATTTTTCCTCAGTGCAAAAAACTAAGAGACACCATCAGAAAATAATGAAATGTAAATAAATTTCACTTACTTCAGTAACATAACGATTTTCAAAAGTATTGATAATTAGTAAACATTCCATTGTTCTGTATTACCTCGTTTCACCGTTTGCTGCAGGAATTTATTAATTTTCTACAAAACCGCGGGGGTAGCCTATTCCACTCATCTTTCAATAGCTAATTCCCATAATATATCCTAATTTCTAGGATTTCTGGCTCGGACATATTCTCCAATGATCATTCACAAGTTTTCGATTGGGTTGAGATCAGGGCTTCGGGGTGGTGAATTATTCATAACTGCTTTCCGTTCATCTATCAAGAATGTGGCAACAGTACTGTCCTAGCTATATGACAAGGAGCGTTGCCCTGCATGCAAATGGATGGTTGCACAGCTGTTGTCCTTAAAGATGGGAGTACATGCTGGTGAAGTAGCTGTACCTGCACTGCAAAACTTACTGAACCTGGCAGGCGAGCAAGTGGCCCTGGCCCGGCAGCAGAAATGGCTCCCACACCATGAAGCTACCTCCTCCGTACTTCACTGTTCTTCTTGAAGCACATTGAATATATCCTTTCGCCTGCTTTACGCCTAACATGACATTTTCCATCAGAATTTATCACGCTAAACATGGATTTGTCACTAAAATGTACCGTAGCCCACTGTGCATCCGACCATACGACGTGTTCTTAAGCATATTGTAGCTTCAGTTTAGATTTTTCTTAGAAATCAGAGGTTTTGAAGCGGAACTCGTGAAAGCAAAGAAACTTGCTTGAGTCGACGCGAGACACCTTGCCGCCGGAAAATTCACCCATCTCATGAGCAATTTTAGCTGCACACTTGAGAAATTCCCTTGTGCTTTGTTTCACCGTGGTTCTATCTTCTTTCGGAGTGGTTTTTGGAGCTCTGCCGGTCTTTAGCAAAGTTTTAACGCTTCTTTGCTGTCTAAATCTAGCCATAGTACGTTGTACGACGCTACAAGAACTTTCCGTAGCATTAGAAATCTCTGAGAGCGATTTCCCATCTCTGTGGACATATAATACTTTTTTTCAGCTTCAGACATTACTCGACGTTCGTAGGCGCCATAATGAAGTGCGATTTGTTCCACTAATGCAGAAGCTTCAAATACACAGTTTGTCTGATATTTATTTCATGAGGGAAAACTCTTAAGTACCTAAATATGTTGTAAAATGGACATCACTAAGGCTAACTATTGCATTTCTGATGGTGTCCCTTAAATTTTACACCGAGAAAAATGTAATATTTTCATTCTATTTCTGTTATTTTGTAACCATGTAACTATACTTCTACAGTAATGTTCTGAAATTTTATCACAATACATAACAAAATATGTATCTAGAATTACAATTACGTTCATTTTCAAAGCCTTTGGTTCAGTATTTTATTTGTAGAAAAGATAATAATTAAGTTTTTGACTGTCCCTTAACTTACACTCGCTATACTGTATATTTTACCCAACCAGCGTGTTCGCACCCTGGCTCGACGCGAAATAACGTTCCGTGAGCTAACATCAAAAGTGGCATTATTGACTATGGTACAGCATATCCGTTATATATATTTCCCCAAGGCAATCCCTATCAAAACTGAGGGTGGCTGTAGAGGCTGAAACATCAATAAAGCTTCTGTACGGCGCCGTGGCGGCCCCATAATTTGATAGGGATAATGCGAAGTGTGCAGTGCACGGAGATGGGAACCTGCTAGCTAACCGCGTCCCAACTGCAATTATTCAAATATATTCAACATTATTGCCGTTAATGTTGATTTAAAAATTCAAATTTTGTTTCTTCAAATATACCACTACATTCTCAAAAGGTGTGAGAGCCATCAAGAATTCAAGAGCGAATATCATAGTAAATAATAAACAGTGCCCAATATTGAACTTGGCGCTTTCTCTTAGCCGCTTTGAATCTATTGCTACAACCATAAAGTTTGCAAAAAGCACTTCTTTCAGTAAATAATCGACCTCATCGCAACCGAAGACATCGGGCGTCTTCTTTGGTCTTTGTAATTTCGAGTTTTCGTTAATATTTCCAGGGTCGTTCAATAAAAATCTTATCACCAGCCTAACAAAATTCCCTGTCGCCCCAGAAAATAAAACCATATATTAGCTTCTGGACGGGGGCAAAGTCTGTTCGCGAATTGTAAGGTTAGATGTTGAGAACTGTACTCTCGTAAGTTGCTTGTTTAGCTGGGCGGAACTCTTCGGGTTGGGGCCTTCCGGCCTTTTGGAGATCATGTGACTCTGCAGTTCTTTTTCATATGAAAATTCTATTGGTAAAAGTTCTGTAAAAGTCCCATAATTATATGCTTGGGACTTAGACAACGGTTTTTAGTGAATTAAATGGTGGATTTTTATTAGCTGGAATAGTTACGAGGACTCAAGCCGTCAAATAGTCAGCAGAAACGCAATTTGCATGGCCGCTCTTAGCCGCAGGAAGGAGAACTATTGTGATGACTAATAAATTTAAGCCAGTGAATGAGTGACTTCAAGCCCTGACTCATCACCAGTCACCTGGCTCAGTGGCTAGAGATAATGACTCGCTTGCTGTCAAGAAGCCGAACGTTCTGTTCCAAGCCAGGGAGGAATGTCTTGGTGTTCAACAATGCGACGTCAGCAGTTCTGTCACTCATAGTCCAGTGGGGTACTTACCTTGGGTCGGTGAGCGCAGTTATCGTATGAGCCTTCTGTCAATGACGTCATAATTTAGCCAATCTGTAGTCGACTGCAGCCGCACACTCCTCTGGGCCCTAGAGGGGATTTACCTACAGCACGAACCTAAACATGCGGCTTGCCAGTTGGGGTGTATAATCAAGACAACTTTATCTTGACTGCTTAAGGTTGTTCTCCTTTTCCATTGCACGACCTCTAAAAGTCTTTAGGATATTACCCAGACCCTTTCGATTGATTGTGAAATGATGCACTATAAGCGAGTGGTCCACGTGAGGTCTAATGAAGCACATCACCGCACGTGTGTTCAGTGTTGCCATAAGTTTGTTTGAAAATGATGGAAGCGTTTATCCCCAAACAAAGTACACCAAGTTTGCAGTTGTTCCGCAGTTTCTTTTTGAGAAATTTTGCCGTTATTTTTTTGCAGACAATTGTCTTTAAAATTACAGCTTGTATTGTAAGAGTAAGGAGATCTGTAATAATCTTGGCTCTGGGGGAGGGTGTCTGTGTACATTTCTCTTTTAGAGCTTTACCATGTATTTTCGTATTTCATATGATGACATTAAAAAAAATTTAGGTAGAACTTTCGCACCTGGCACATTTTGAGGTGGGTTAAAATTATCGATTGAGAACCGATTTTTCTGAAATTTGCACAGTATATGTATGTTTGAAAAAGAAACACATTTTGCTCATGTAACTTTTTTATTTAGGCCTCAGTTTTTGAGGTAATGAGAAATATATATAAATGTATATATTTTGTGGAAATTTCAAAAGTGCAGAACTCAATGAATTTTCAAGCTAGAAAAAACAATGGCAGTTTTGGAATCTTTGAAACATTCCTTACAAAACATTAGAGCTGGAGTCTCCATTTTCTACTTCATCCGATCGTTAACTAAAATATAGAAAAAAAACAAAGGATTTGATTATGAGCTGCGATAGAAAAAAATAATGAGGGCAAAAATGGAAAATTCGGCTCTATATAGTTTTGCTAGGAATGTTTCAAGGATTCCAAAACTGTCTTTTTTTAAGCATAAAAATTCATTGGGTTCTATTCTTTTGAAATTTCCCCGAAAATATGCATATATGTTAGACATATTTCCCATTATCTCAAAAACTAAGGTCTAAACCAAAGTACTTGCATGAGCAAAATGTGTTTATTTTTCAAACATACATACATACATTGTATAAATATTAGAACAATCGGTCCGCAATCGACAATGTTGACCCCCCCCCCCTCTCTCTCTCTCTCTCTCTCAAAATGTACCAGGTGCGAAAGTTCAACCCAACGTTCTCCAGTGTTCTCATTAGATGGAATACGAAAATACACTGCATAGCTGTAAAAGAGAAATTAACACAGACATCCCCTCCCCAGAGTCGGGACTATAAGTATTTTCAGTGGAAAGGGTCAGTCTATGTAGCATCATTGCAAAAAAATTCAAGAATTTCAAGAAACATGTGGTGCAGCAAACATACAAGAAAAAAAAAGTCCCATAAAACTGACGGATTTTTTTAAATTCACAAAACACCCACCAAATTTATAAAAAAAAAATACTATTGATTCGGGCAACGATGCGAAAATAATTTTTCCGCATTTTTTCCTGAACCTCTTTGACTTGCCTCACCGAAAACCACAGAACGGCTCTTCGTGTGGCTTCGTTCCTACGTCCACCTGGAATCAGCGTCCAATATTGTCATTCTAACAATGATTCCATGAACCCTTCAGAGTTGCTGATCACCACCAATATTTCGTAAGCATAACTCTAGCTGAGACAAAAATAATAATAATGGAGCCTTTGTGAGATAAGCTCAGTTAGAAACTGGGCCCATTGCCTAACAATCACAGCTGCGTGCTAAATACAAATAAGTGGTGTTAAAAAAATGCAAGTGCTGGACTAGCTGCAAATAAACCACTTTAAAAGCTAACCAAAGTCGCACTACACTACGTCCAGGTAAGCCGTTCGAAAGCCATACTATAGTGACGGACTAAGTACGTAGAAGTAAGCCGTTTTAAGGTCATACCAATGATGCACTATGTGCAAGTAAGGCGTTTAAAGCTACACCAAGGTAACAGTAGTTACAAGTAAGCCTTCTAATGAGGTGGGGTGAGGACTGGAAGACCGAGAGATGAGTACGAGGCGGTGACTCTACCAAGCTTTTTTTTAGCTATTTGACAACAACTACGTCACATGACACTACATCTGCTCCTGACTCCAACTGTGCCTCCTCGGTCCTATGCCACTTATTTGGCTTTCTTTAGCCTCCTGGTGGGTAGCACAACTCGTTGCGATCGTGGGCAGCTGTGTACTGTTTTGTGCCGGAATGAANGCTGGAATAGTTACGAGGACTCAAGCCGTCAAATAGTCAGCAGAAACGCAATTTGCATGGCCGCTCTTAGCCGCAGGAAGGAGAACTATTGTGATGACTAATAAATTTAAGCCAGTGAATGAGTGACTTCAAGCACTGACTCATCACCAGTCACCTGGCTCAGTGGCTAGAGATAATGATTCGCTCGCTGTCACGAAGCCGAACGTTCTGTTCCAAGCCAGGGAGGAATGTCTTGGTGTTCAACAATGCGACGTCAGCAGTTCTGTCACTCACAGTCCAGTGGGGGTACTTACCTTGGGTCGGTGAGCGCAGTTATCGTATGAGCCTTCTGTCAATGACGTCATAACTTAGCCAATCTGAAGTCGACTGCAGCCGCACACTCCTCTGGGCCCTAGAGGGGATTTACCTACGGCACGAACCTATACATGCGGCTTGCCAGTTGGGATGTATAATCAAGACAACTTTATCTTGACTGCTTACGGTTGTTCTCCTTTTCCATCGCACGACCTGTAAAAGTCTTCAGGATATTACCCAGTCCCTTTCGATTAATTGTAAAATGATGCACTATACGTGAGTGGTCCACGTGAGGTCTAATGTAGCACATCATCGCACGTGTGTTCAGTGTTGCCATAAGTTTGTTTGAAAATGATGGAAGCATTAATCCCCAAACAAAGCACACCAAATTTGGAGTTGTTCCGTAATTTTTTTTTTTTCTTGAGAAATTTCGCCGTTATTTTTTACAGAAAATTGTCCTCAAAACTTACAGCTTGTACTGTATGAGTAAGGAGATCTGTAATGGTCCTGACTCTGAGGGAGGGTGTCTGTGTACATTTCTCTTTTACAGCTTTGCCATGTATTTTAGTATATATGTTTTATGATGACATTAAAAAATTTGGGTTGAACTTTCGCACCTGCTACATTTTGAGGGAGGGGTCAAAATTATCGAATGTGGACCGATTGTTCTGAATTTGAACAGTATATGTAAATGTGAAAAAGAAACCCATTTTTCTCATGTAATTCTTTTATTTAGGCCTTAGTTTTTTAAATAATGGGAAATATATATGAATATATGTATTTTTTTAAATTTCCTAAGTGAAGAACTCAATGAGTTTTCATGCTAGAAAAAAACAATGACAGTTTAGGAATCTTTGAAACATTCCTAACAAAACAACAGGGTTGGAGTCTCCATTTTCTATATCATTCGATCGCTAACTAAAATATAGAGAAAAAACAAAAGATTCGGTTTTGAGCTGTGATAAAAAAAAATAATGAGGGCAAAAATGGAAAATCAGGCTGTATGGTTTTGCGAGGAATGTTTCAAGGATTCTAAAACTGTCTTTATTTTTCTTTCGATAATTTTGACCCTCCCCCCTCTCAAAATGTACCAGGTGCGAGAGTTCTACCCTACTTTATTCCAATCTCCTCATCATATGGAATAGGAAAATACATGGTATAACTGTAAAAGAGAAATGTGCACAGACACCCCCCCACCCCCAGAGCCAGGACTATAAGTATTTTCAGTGGAAAAGGTCAGTACTATGTAGCATCATTGTAAAAAAAATTGAATTTCATGGAAAATGTAGTGCAGTAAATATGCAAAAAAAAATCCCATGAAATTGACGGATTTTTTTAGAGTCATAAAACACCCACCAAATTTATAAGAAAAAGTATAGATTCGGGCAACCAAGCAAAAATAACTTTTTCGGTTTTTTCCTGAAGCTCTTTGACTCACCTCACCGAAAACCACAGAACGACTCTTCGTGTGGCTGTGTTCCTACGTCCGCCTGGAATCATTTAGTCAAGCGTCCAATATTGTCATTCTAACAATAATTCCATGAACCCTGGAGAGTTGCTACTCACCATCAACATTTCGTAAGCATAACTCTAGCTGAGACAAAAATCATAATAATGGAGCCTTTGTGAGATAAGCTCACTTAGAAACTGGGCTCATTTCCTAACCATCCCAGTTGCGTGCTAGATACAAGTAAATGGTGTTAAAAATATGCCAGTACTGGACTAGCTGCAAATAAACCACTTTAAAGCTAACCAAAGTCACACTACACTACGTCCAGGTAAGCCGTTCGAAAGCGATACTATAGTGACGGACTAAGTACGTAGAAGTAAGCCGTTTTAAGGTCATACCAATGATACACTATGTGCAAGTAAGGCGTTTAAAGCTATACCAAGGTAACAGTAGTTACAAGTAAGCCTTCTAATGAGGTGGGGTGAGGACTGGAAGACCGAGAGATGAGTATGAGCCGGTGACTCTACCATGCTTTTTTTTAGCTATTTGACAACAACTACGTCACATAACACTACATCTGCTCCTGACTCCAACTGTGCCTCCTCGGTCCTATGCCACTTATTTGGCTTTCTTTAGCCTCCTGGTGGGTAGCACAACTCGTTGCGATCGTGGGCAGCTGTGTACTGTTTTGTGCCGGAA
>LQNS02278140.1:8312049-8329645 GCA_001587735.2 Parhyale hawaiensis | reverse complement strand
CATCACAACTATCAAAATACCTATTCTCAATCTTAACATACTCATCGCCGTTTCAACAATATTTTGTGGGCTTAATTACGATTCTAGTACTTTTATGTTTTTCTTTCATTAATTGCTGCAAAGAGATATCATTAATTAGTTTTATTATATGCTTATTACCTCCGCCAAGGAGGTTATATGATTGTTTTTCTGTTATTCTGTTTTCTTACTCTGTTTGTCTATCATCATGATAACTCAAAAAGTTATCAAAACCCATCCTCCCCTTCCTTGCCGCATCACTCCCCAACCTTGACATACCCATCCTCTCTTTGTCATACCATAACCCACCCCTTGACACGCCCATCCTCATCTTTGACATGTCCATCCTCACCCTTACCATGCCAATCCCCACCCTTGGCATACCCGTCCTCCCCCACCAGTTGCCAGCTACGATGCGCAGCATTTTCCACGTGTCCCCCAAGGGGAGTCAATTCTTCCCTGCACGGCTTCAGTACAGCTCTCAGGTAAGCTCCTCAAAGACCGTCTGTCGTTTAGCGTCTCTCTTCTCCAAAGTCTGTAATTGAATTCTCAAGAGGCGCTTGACTGTCTGCAAATTACATAGTAATGACTGTAGATTGCATCCCAGCTTCTCTTCAATTATAAACTTCAAAGAAAAGAGCTTAGTGTTGCTCTCAGAGCGTGGTGAGACTCAATGTATTCTACCTATGTAAGTGCGTTTTGTGAAGGGCAGCAGCTGTATTCGCAGTTGCTGCGGTTACTCTCAGACTAATTACTTTCACCCTTGAACATCCACCAGAATGATTTGGCCACTTCTGAGATTCCTTTTCATGCGAAAAATCGTTTTCAGTTGAGATGGTGAGAGGTTAAATAATTCAGCTATAATTAGGCTCTTTGCTGTGTCTGATGATCTATTCTTCTGTAATGCTCTGGGAACATGGAACCTGCACATGTTGACTATAATGTCCGTCCCTCAGCATTAGTCGAAAAAATTGTTTGGGCAGTTGCCTCAAAATTGACATGCTGTGCTCAGGAAACTTTCAAAACATGCTTCACTTTTTCATGAACCCTAAAATTTCAAACATACTTATTCATATAAGTGCTGAAGACAACTTAAAGGCTTTCAAGCCAATGGGATCAAACAAAACACGTCACAAACAGAAATATGCATTCGTTAAAAACAGCTGCTTGCGAGGACGTTCGGCTCGCACGTCATTTATTCTACCATGTCTGTCCTACCAACTAGTAATATGTATTGGAAAGGCGCTACGCGTCACCGTAACCAGCTGTGCGTGTGAATTTCCGTGTGCTCCCCCCCCCCCATAAAATGAACTGATGTGTTTATCCGGTATATTTTTTATTTGCATTTACACAAAACTGTTTTTCTGCATAATTTCTTCCTATCTTCCAAAAGGAAATGGGAAATTTTGTTTCAGCCAAAAAAAAAAAATCTACTGCACATATACCCTGGGAACAGTCCTGGCTGCCGAAATTTCTGGCCAGCCCAAAAGATTGATATTTATTTTCAAAGTCATTTTTAGCAAAATTTCAACATTGTAGATTCAAAGAATTTGTGCTGACCTATCTTCATCGTTTATAGTAGTAGACGTGATTCCACCTTCACCGATGCAGAGCATCTGCACCTTACTTGGGACGCGTTCTGGTGGGTTGTCAAAGTCTATCCAAGCCGAGCGCACTTAATTTGACTTGTCCGAAACTTCGAACATGAAGTTTGACTTCATCACTTTAAATCGTGTTGCAGGAGCTAGGAACAACCCGATCACGCTAACTCAAGTGACAACTCCATTTTGCAGAGTAAGAGTGAGAGCTGGGAATTCGCGCATGTAATCGTATATGAGTCAAGTCCTAAAACTTCTATCAACAGGTAGAAGCCTTGCGCTTGTCTCAAGTTTCAAAAGGCAAAAGACTAATTGTGTCGCCTAATTGAACGTGCCGCTAAATCTTTCTACTAAGTACCACATGAGGTGAAACCTGTCCATGTCTAATCGGCCAAGCTTTGCAAACCTCTCTGCTAACACGTACGCTAAAAGTTACGGTATAAATCTTTATTTTTTACTTGGAAAGAAACTTTCTTGAATAGATAACCTTTGCCTGAGTATCCACGATATGATCATAATGACTGGTTTTTATCCATTCTGTCAATCTCTTCAAATGCTGTAACAAAATATGGTGGCCCCGACAAAAGGGTTTTGATATGTTTATCTGGTATATTTTTTTATTTCTACATAACTGTTTTTGTGTGTAATTTTTCCTATCTTTCATATGGAAATGGAAAATTTCAGTTTGGCCAGGAAAATCTACTGTAATTGTACTCTAGAAACAGTCCTGGATAAATAGATCCATAAACACACACATCTGTCTTTACTTATCATGTTTTGAAACAGATTAATGTACCTCATCATCAAAAAATGACTACAAAGAGACTGCATCGGCAGCTCTTCTTTGGCTTTGCCTGTGGTGATGATGACTCTAGAGCAAAGGGACAACAGTAGCATAAATTTTAAATCTTTTAGATCTCGATCACTTCTGCCATCACAGCGAGAGTGACGCCGAATTTCAAAATAGTGAAAAATATTATGAGTTTGGCTCTCGTCTCCTTACTTCATCCGACGTGAAACGGCGAGAAGATTTCTATCACTCACATTCATACTCGTGGAAGCTCCTGAAGTTGTCAATCAAGTTCGACTGCAATTTTTATACGCACCGACCTGCTTCATCCTCGATTTCCTATCAAATACCAGAAAGAATAGCACCACTAATTCCTCTTTCTTGTAATGGAGCGTACAATTAAAATGGAATTTATATATACCAACTTTTAAACTGGCCAATAACTATTAACAATGCAGTTTCTGCAACTTACTTTGAAAAATTTCTTACTTAAAGAAATGTAGCCCTTCAACCATGACAAATAAAAGAGAGACAAAGAGACGTAAATATTAAAGAGGTAAATACCGAGTGATCTTTATTATCTCGATCAATAAAAACGGGACAGAAATTGGACTGATGCATCAACACACACCAGGCCTCATCACGATTTATGTTGGTCATGTAAACCAGTGTCCAAAAAAAAATCACATTGGTGAACACACAAGGTTTTTCGTACAGTTTTGTGATAAATAAATCAAGCGTAACGAAATATGAACTAACAAATCAACACACAACGCTCTCTTTTACAGCATTTACATCAGGTGAACCAACCCAGATCGCGCCGATCAAGTAAATCTCTCGAAGTGCTTAGGAAAACACATTAGTTTGGACCACCTACGATTGCAGCAGTTCAAGTTCGATCGAACCCCGCAATCAATGGCAATAAACATCATCTATCACATTAATTTCGGCGTGCGTGTGATTTGTCTCGCGGCGTAAGTAGCGTGATCACTAAAGGCCATAATGCCTTGACAGTGAAATCGTTCCATGTCCATTGATGCAGCGTTAGTTCTCAATTTATCGGGTGGACTTGGGATCGCTAAAGACTTTTTCTCTCGATTTTTATTGTTGCAGGTAGTGGCCCTCGCCGTCATGGAATGAACGCAGAACAAAATTATTTTAAAAAATGCCTTAGATTTCTTACTCTTCTTCGTGGTTCTGTTCTGAAGAACTTTTTTTCCTTTATTCTTTGCTTTTCCACTCAACAGGCGCTTCATGGAACTCAAAAGAAAAAATATTTGCAGCTGGGAAGAAGCAAAATTTTTACAGAAAAAGCAACGCAAAGAATAACTTCAAACGATATCTCTGTTCAGCTACCAAATTTCACAAAGAAACGGCTTGTGTGTAGTCTAGCAAATGAATTTTTCTTATCTTACGCTCATATCACAACGAAGAATCCAAGCAAGAAAGCAATAAACAACCTATTTATCATTATGCTAGTGTAGTCTGTCGTTTAAAATTAGCGTACTAAATTTACAGAAGCACCTCCTTATCACTCACGCTCGGGATAAAAAATGCTGTTATAGCTGGAATCAGTAATTGTGCAGAAACTATACGACAAAACTCTTTAACAATAAATACCACCGTGTCTCAGGCGTACTAAGTTCGAAATACGCTACATCATATGACTCCAGGACGCTGACATTACATGGTCAGATGATTGCATCACATGACTAGCAACGGGCACAAATAATTTCCCAAGGCTCTGCTAACCGATTTCCAAATCCCTGAAAAATTTGGGCAATTAGAAAGCAATGATAACAATAATTTTATTGAAAGATCAACAAGAAAATTGCTGACACTGCGTTTCAAAGGAAGTGTTTTTAAAGGGCATGGTTTAACCAAGTCCATCTCGCATCGAAGATATGCTGACAGTCTACTGATCACGGCAATAATTCAGTATCAACTTATTAACAATGCACACTGTATGCTGTAGAATAATTGATGTTACATGGTACCAATCACTCTATGCTTCAACTCTTTCATTATTATAGCTTAGAGTTAGACGGAGCTAGAGGGAATGCGGGCGTACTAATTCACAATACAGACAAAATGCTCATTAAGGATAAGCAGCAATTAATATAGTGCTGATGAGACGCAATAAAAAAATTCGCCTAGAAATTAGGAAATTTTTGCTGCTCTTTGGTGGGAGGCAATAAATGTAGGTGCCGTTAATTTATCATAAAAACTCAGTTGCGTCATCTTTTCTTCGCGTAGCGTAGGTGAGTTACGCTGATTTCACATTGTAATCAAATAGAAATTGTTCACGTTTCTTACCATGGCATCATCAAAGTGAAGATTTTCGCGAGATTTACTTGATTCGACTTTAGGCGAGAGTGCAGTTATGTACTCGAATAACTTTTTAATTTACGAAATAAGCACAGTGCCGAGGCGAATAGAATTGCTTCGCTCCTGTTGTACTCGGAACAATACCAGCGCCAGCAACGCATGGCAGATTTCCAATAAGGATTAAGCTGCAATTTAGCACTCTGGGAGTAGCAGCCGATGGTAGATACTCAGTGGGGATTTTGTACTCTGGAGCAGCAGCCAATGAACGTTAGGAAGTCAGGGTTAGGAGCTGCTGGAGTGGTAACGTCTGGAACATAGAACTTTAGGCTTCCAGCAAGCACAGAACCTAGTGTGTTTCCACAACAGCCTTAGCCCTACACGAGCAGTGTCAACCTTACACCAGCAGTCTCAGCCCTACACCAGCAGTCTCAACCCTGGACCAACAGATTCAGCCCTACACCAGCAGTGTCAGCCCTACACCAGCAGTGTTAGCCCTACACCAGCAGTCTCAACCCTACACCAGCAGTCTGAACCCTGGACCAACAGATTCAGCCCTACACCAGCAGTCTCAACCCTACACCAGCAGTCTGAACCCTACACCAGCAGTCACAACCCTGCACCAGCAGTCACAACCCTACACCAGCAGTCACAACCCTACACCAGCAGTCACAACCCTACACCAACAGCCTCGGCCCTACACCAGTAGCCTCGGCCCTACACCAGCAGCCTCGGCCCTACACCAGCAGCCTCGGCCCTACACCAGCAGTCACAACCCTACACCAGCAGCCTCGGCCCTACACCAGCAGTCACAACCCTACACCAGCAGTCTCAGCCCCACACCAGCAGCAACGCAAGGTAAGCTTCCACCAACCCTGGGAAACTTTCAGAGAATCGATGATGAAGAGTTTGGTCGCGCAGGTGGGCGGCTATGACCNACCAGCAGTCACAACCCTACACCAGCAGTCTCAGCCCCACACCAGCAGCAACGCAAGGTAAGCTTCCACCAACCCTGGGAAACTTTCAGAGAATCGATGATGAAGAGTTTGGTCGCGCAGGTGGGCGGCTATGACCAACTTCTATCTCTCGTACGGCCAGCTTCACGACCTCAGAAGATTTTACGAGAACAAAAAGCTGCAGTGGCCGTGCCAGGAAATGAGATCGATCCTCTTTGCCGCACAAAATAAACTTAATGTTGGCTGTTGGTAACCAAACGGAAAATTTAGATGATTTTTCTAGCGGAAATTTGCAGACATTGAGTTAGCGTGCATATGTCTTTTCTTTTGTTTATAGCGATAATTTTCCCTGTATTCATGATAGATAGGACTAATTTCTCGTTCTTTGCCAAAGCGATGATATCCAAAATTAGCAACTGAACGTTTTAGACATATTGTAATATGTATTTAGTACTTTGCATCGGTAAAGCAACATACGTACATTAAGTTTTTTAATTACATTTTCTTCTGTACCTGGCAGATTTCTATAGATGTCTTTCTTTCAAAATTTCTACTGAAAAAAAAAACTTTTTGCAGTGGAGATGAAGCTATCCTGTGTGCACCTTATGTAATGCAATGTAATATATATATATATGTAATATATTATCTCGTAGATACTTGTCGAAGCATTCTTTTATAAAGCGCTTTAACTCACTGGGCTCTGCTGTTTTAGTTATTTTTCATAAAGTAAAACGCAAGCAAAGCTCGACTGAGGCACGGTCCGCCCAAAAGTTTCATGTTCTATTGAATTTCTCAAGCGTCAGTTGGTCACTAATGGTCTGGCTTCCATTGAAAGCATAACTTGCGAGGTCAGCTTATAGCAATAGCTCACCGAATCACTTTCAGGAATCCGTTGCCTTCGAAAATTCAAAAGCGAACCAACCGAACGAAGCATCTCCTTTTTCGGCTTCGTACGATAGTTTACTACCTATATATTTAATTTTTCCCCCAATGGACTTTAAATTTTGTGCATGAAGTATATAAATTTACTGCTTAATTTAATGTGTTGTACCAGTTATAGATAGATTTTACGTTTCTCTCTCATGCTGAAAATTGACAATGTACAAGAAAATTAATAAACCGTGATAAGCCGTTATTGCAGTACTATCTCTTTCGTGGAATACTGAACTTAAGGCTTTCATGCAGTTCACTCGTATGTAGGGGTATCCCTCAGTGTGTGTATTCACTTTTTATGAATAAATGTTACTGTGAATGATAGAAACGTAATGGTAATAGGGTAATAATGCTACAAGTGTCATTTCCTAGGGTAGTATATAAACTTTACTTAGTGCAACGATGTGTGCAGATTTATCCTTAGTGTCACTGAATTTACTTATGCTTAGCTAGTCCTCGTGGAAGGCTGTACTTCTTTCATGCTATATTTGAAAGAAAGGTGGTTTTCCGGTATATATGCAATTTTGGATTTATTGCAAGTACAAATTCTAGCTACACCATTGTTTCTTATTAGAAGGATATATTTAGTTCGCACTTGCTATATGTTTTTCTCTGAAACTTAGGTTGTTTTAGTTACATTATTTACTTCCAAGGTTCAGTTTCAATAATTTCGTTAAAGTTTATCATATTACATGAGTCACGTATCGTCACTAATAAACTGCAGGTATAATTTTCTTTTACGGTGTCCATTTTACCTTTTTACTTATGTAATTATCATTATTAAATGTAGGAGTAATTCTTCAAGTTTTTTCGGTTTCTCTCTGTAGCATCGCAGACCATGACTCAGGCAAACCTTAATAGAGGTTATTTGCAACTGATTTTCAATGTACGTTCTTACTTTTAACGAACTGATCCATGACATATACCGAGGACCACAAAGTGTTTCTGAAATGGTAATATCCAACTTTGTTAATTGCTCAGATCCGGTCGTCAAATACACGAAGATAATGCCTGCATATGCATTTTCTTAACTGAGATATGAATATAATCGTAACTAGAGCCCGGATGTATTGCGCTTAAAATATTGCAGTTATAGCTCCTAAAAATAGCTTTCATGGTGCCTAAAATTTACTCATATCACACCTAAAATTTGCTCATATTGCTCCTAAAACTTTCTCTTATAGCACCTAACCAATAGGGATAGAAGAAATAGGATACAAGGAAAAGACAAATACAGCAAAAAGGTCGGATAGCAAAACGGGAATAGCATATCAGTGGATCAACGGACACTTTTCAGTTCCAAATACCAATTGTCAGTATTCATTGCGCTTATGCTAATTTGAAATTCTTCCCAATGGCGAGAAGGATTCTTACGTATATCCCGCTTTACCTGTTCCCATGATGTATCCCCGACCGAAAAAAGTAATAAAAATTTAACAATCAAATATTACTGAATTATATTGTTACCGAAACAAAAACATTGAACCACTGGGACACCTCGTGGCGTAAGACCATCACCCGCGGTGAAAGCAAATTTCATCGCCGTCGTTTTTTATGACCAGCGTCTTAATTTTTGACATGCGTCACACCAAGGGCAATCCATCAGACTCTCTGCAAGAAAATTATGAACATTGCTCAACTCCTTTGATCACTTATTGGGTGGCCAGACAAACAAATATATACACAATACAAACTTAAACAGTCAACGAAAACATCATCACCTCTCTTTGCTTCACTCGCGGGTGATAATAATTGATGAGGGAACCAGTTGTCATGGCCTATGAAATCTTGGCTTCAAACTGGAATGCGCTATGAAAGCAATATTTTATGTTACCTAATATATTGCATTTATAGCTCTCATTGCAGTTATTGCTCTCAAGCTTTTATTGCACCAACGCCGGAAGCTACAAGAAACGCAGGCTCTAACTATAATTTTCTCATTCTCTAAACTTTAATATCTCTTAGCATTAATTCCTGCATAGTCTATTCTTCGTTTTATATTTATAAGCTGTTGCAGGACAGATGAAAGAATTAATACTCAAAGAGTTCTCGCTATTGCAAGCCTTTCAGAATTGTATACTTGAAGCATTAGCTCTGTGAGGTAACGGACGATGAACTACAATATGAAGACTGCGGTGAGTCGTTCAAAATGCTAGTAAAAACAGCAGAAGAAGAAGTATAAAGAAAAAGAACAAAGACTTACACACACAATTTAAAAAGGTTGAATTATCATGATGACAATCGCAAGTTTGTCAAAAGTGAACGGTAGCATTCCAGTACAAAACGAATTACTTCCCATCAGTTTTAGAAACTTTCCCATCAGACAGTTCAAAAATCGACATTTTTAACCGATCATATGGTCTTGACTTTACGTGATTGCCTATAAATCATTGAAACTCGTTAGTGTACGATGATGCCATTGTAGCGGGTTCGTTTTTTTCTACGTTTGTGATTTTTCTTCATCAATTTCAATCTATTGATTTACCGTCGTTGGGTGATGTTAAAACCCATTTTCAGACGTCTTTTTCTTAAGCCACACAATGTGATCGTACGGCCAACTTACAACCAGATATTCAGCTCGCTCGTCGGTCAATTTTTGCCCTTTGTATACCGAGTTTCGCTGTGTATTCGAGACGATCTGCAAGCTGAAAGTTCGCTCGTAAGTAAGGCATGCGATGCTTTAGTGTTGCTCCAGATAACTAATTTATATATAATAGACTCGAGATAGCTCATGAAAGGATGAATAAATACAAATCTGGTACGGGAGTTTTAATACAAAGGGAGGAGTCGTCAAACACAGATTTTCATAATAGATGCATGCAAAGAATTTGTTAAAAATTCAATTAATTAAAGAATAACTACAAATCAGTTCGTACAATTTAACGGGTCGTCGTAAAAAATTCAGTGTTAGATTCAAATGATATTGAACAGCTTCATTACAAAAAAAATTGCTGTATAGATATAACGAAAATATTGTTAGATCTTCCATTATTTTAGAAGTAAATATATCCACTCGTGCATCATCTTGAAAAAGATGTCGAGACAAGAGTGCGAGACAAGGCGATATTTTAACAAGAATATTTCTTTTCTGGTGGCACAGTGCTTCTCTTATTACAGCAAAGAAATGCAATCTTATCAAGTTAATTACAAACTATTTAATATTGTAGGAGTCAGTAGATACGAAACCCTATCGGTTCCTGACAGAGCCGATCCGTTATATGTCCATTATAGTTGCTAAGTTTAATAATGCTGATAAAATGAAAATTAAGTCACAACATCTTCCTCACTGCTGCGTTTCGACAGTAGTAACTAAGAGAAAATCAATGATACGATTTATCTTCTTCCTTGTTACGTATCAACCAAAGGAAATAATTAAAGATACAATATCTTCCTCGTTGCTACGCCTCAAGAGCACTTATATTCAAAAGAAAATCAAACGCAATAAAACATCTTCCTCAATGCTACACTCCAACACTAATCAAGAGGAAATTTACTTGCAATAACTTGATTGTGCCCCGAATTTTCTGCCTTCGCTTTTAGAACTGTATCTTCTTCGCCGTCATCTGTGTTGACTAAGTTCAATATTAGAACAAAATCTAGTAAAAGGTACACATGATAAGTCTAATTTTTCAATAGCATTGATACGTTTAGCCAAAGGGGTTATTTTGGCGACGGCCAAACCCAATTGACAAATTTGGGTACACAGCCGAAAATATCCAATTCTCCCTTCTAAGGACGTCGGGCGTTTACCTCAAACTTTTCCCTTGCCGAGGCTCTCCATCCATGATACACCAAGGACCCAAAGGCTCGGAGGAAACCTCTACCATCAGCAGAATAACGTGTTGCACAAATTAACCTGCTCACCGGCGGACATCCCAGAGCTTTCATCCATTGTGCAGGGCGCAATCAGCCTTCAGACCGTCTGTCCGTAGCGAACACTCGTAACAAAGGAAACTATGATGCTCGCCAGAGCTGCCTTTGTAGGAATAGATAAACTGGTATTCCACAACACGCGCTCTCTCTCAGCGGCGCAGGTGTAAATAAAGGAGACCTAACAATATGGCTTCCTGCTGCTCTAGAGGCAAGGTTTATCTCGCTACCTGTAACGTATTTTGGAAAATTTCTTGCGCATGTTATGTCATTGACAGCACCCATAGGATTTCTCCGATTGGCAGGTCTCATAGATCAATGGCCTGTGTATGTTTTGCTAATGCAAGTACTTGAGATTTTTCTCTTCCTGGTAGGACTGTAGTTCAATGTATGGTGTATATTTCACCATTGGAAGTACTTAGGATTATTCTCTTGATGGAACATGTCATGATCACTAATATTGACCGCTCTGACATTCTCAGAATTTAAATAGGAGATAAAACAGGAGACACCACAACAGAATCCCGACCACGAGCAAGAAAACAGATAGGGTATGAATGCAGTATTTTATAGGCACTATATTATGGTCCTTTGTGAATGTAGCGATACTCTCGTGTAAAATAAAATTCAGTATTACAGAACTCACACGAGCACTACTGCCTAATTCCAGAAATTGCGCTACTCACACTGGAAAGCAGTATTGCATTTTTCTAGTCCCGACACTATCACACGAGCGCAGTACTGCCTGATGTCAGTCATTACATGACTCACATTAGCGCAGTACTGCCTCGTTCCATTCCTTGCGCTACTCAGATTGAGTGCAGTACTGCCTCGTTAGAGTCCTTACACTCCTTCAGTGGAGCTTCGTACCGCGTCGTTCTAGTCCTTACACTTCCTCACTGGAACACAGTACTGCGTCGTTCAAGTCCTTACACTCCCTCACTGGAACACAGTACTGCGTCGTTCCAGTCCTTACAATCTCCCACTGGAGCGCAGTACTGCGTCGTTCTAGTCCTTACACTCCCTCACTGGAACACAGTACTGCGTCGTTCCAGTCCTTACACTCCCTCACTGGAGCGCAGTACCGCGTCGTTCCAGTCCTTACACTCCTTCACTGGAGCGCAGTACCGCGTCGTTCCAGTCCTTAAACCCCCTCACTGGAGCGCAGCACCGCGTCGTTCCAGTCCTTACACTCCTTCACTGGAGCGCAGTACCGCGTCGTTCCAGTCCTTACACTCCCTCACTGGAGCGCAGTACCACGTCGTTCCAGTCCTTACACTCCCTCACTGGAGCGCCGTACTACCCAGCGCCGCTGCCATTGCTGCCTCGCTCCTAATGTTTCACGGCCGAGCTGAGCGACCCGTCGTTGCCCCTGACGACTTCTGCTGCAATACAGCGAAGCTTCTCAATAAAAGTCACGCACTTCATGTTCTCCCTCGAGGGCCAGTCCAAGCCTGAGCACGTAACTGTTCAATTTTGTTCCACCGGATGGAAGGGAGAAGATCGTCCAGCGCGTATCGAGACAATTTCCAGTAGAGAGGGAGGGAGCTCTGTGCGAAACAGGAGCCTGATGACAGTTGAACTTGAGAGTCCAGCCTTTTCTGGAGTCAACTTTCGAGAATATTGGATAGTTCTCAGCCAAGGTGACCTTGGAGATCTTGGGTGCTATCAGAATCTCAATGTGATTTCAATGCACGAAAGTTCTAATTACATTTTCCTTGAAAAATGACGGTAACTTCATTTGAACTAGAGAGCACTCTGAGTGCGCACACCTCCGCCAAGCAAGGCAGCGGTAACGAAATATTCAAATTGGTTCTGAAACCATGATTTTCTAATCATTTGTGCCTTTTGATAGTATTAACAGTTAATACAATTTCCTTGAAGATCCGTTCAAAACTTTTGAAGTTTTTATGCTGCTAACAAACATAATGACAAACATGAGTCAAACACACAAACGGACCAACCAATCGTCGCCAAAATTTAATCATTTGTGTCTTTTATTATTACAAAATATTCCTGTTTAATTTCATAAAGATCCGTACCTAGCTTTTTAAGTTATTGTGCTAACAAGCGTAAAATTGAACACAGCCACACACAAATGAACGAAAACACAAATCATCACAAAAGTTTGGTCATTTACTCTATGTAATATGTCTAACAACTCACGTAAATTTTATAAATATCCGTCCATAACTTTTTGAGTTACGGCATTAAGAAAAATGACGAAGACTTAAAGAAACAAAGAGATGAACGGAACTTCATCAAATGTTAATCATCTGTTCCCCGCAACATTCTTAACAATTCCCGTAAATTCCCCTAAAATCCGTCAATAACTTTTAGAGTTATCTTGGTAACAGACAGACCGTGAGACAGACAAACGTGATGAAAACATAACCTCCAAACCTCCCCGGCGCAGGTAAATATGATATATTAACCACTAATGGAATGTGGAGCAATGTGCCCCTGTCGTAGCATGAAAGATGGAGATGAAGTCAGGGCGAAAATTAACAAAATTATTGCTAAGTGCACTTACATACTTTCACAAGCGTTAAAATAAAGTATGCTAATGCAAGGATAGAGCATGAATGTATATATATATATACTTGGTTGAAAATCAAATCATATTTCTCTATGAAAAAATTTTCAGCAACTTTTTCGAATACATTGGAAAGATAGAGACTGTTCGGTTCCATATATACCCTGGTCGATGCCGACAAGGTTGAGGATTCTTGTTGCTGCACATTTCATCCATTTCTGACGGTCATCTTCCTGCCAGCGTAGAAGTGGAGAGGATAAGCTGGTTTACACCAATAGTGCTGCCTGTGATGAATAGTATCGTGGAATGAGTATAAAGTGTTAATTACTTTCACATACGTAGAAATATCTGCGCATCCCTTAATGTCGACGAAAGTTCAGTCGCTAATGCTTGTCCTCGCTTGACCACTCTAGGTGTTGCCCTGCTGATTTTTGGTCTCCACATTAAGTTTGAGAGCACGGCAAGATGATGTTGTTTGAACGATTATCTTTGAATTTTTGGCTTAGACGGATAAGGCTTCAAATAATTGAAGGTAATAATAGTTGGGATTGCGAGAGCAAGTCTTCTACAGAGAGATGAGGTTGTCATGCTGATGTCCAAAGTGCCATGGAGTTGATAGCCTTAAGTGCTACATGTACAAAATCAATGAGATAAAAACTAAAAGCCGTCCCCGTAGTCTGCTAATCTTTATATGCTGCAGATTAGCAATCTAGGTGATACTTTAACATATTCTTCATCATTTTTGACGGCAGTGTTCATTAGTTAATAGAAATGCAATTGACTCATAAAGCAATAGACTATTAGCTTCAAAGTTTCTGATGAATTACAGTATAACATTTTCCTACGAACGAGAGCACTAGCTGTGGCAATGCAGTTGTTAAAAACAAGCTACCGAAACGGGAGAGAAGCATCCATAGCGTGGAAAGAGAGTTCCTTTGACGTACTCGTAATTTCTATTCTTTTCCAACGTATGCCGTTTCAGGCTAGGCATTTTGCAACGAATTTGCGCATGAAATGCTACACATAAACAATGATGAATAATATCTAAAATTGCATTAGCAAGAGCCAAACTAATGAATAAAAACATGAGCAAAACATACGTTAAAGGAACGTATGAGAGCAAAGTATACAACGAGAAACTACAGGCGAATGTATTTGCGTTCTTTTTTCTATACGCATTAACTACAGGTTATATATTTCAAGAGTTCATTTTCTGCATTGCATGGTACACCGTGTGTTACTAATCGCTGTTGAAAAGATCACGACTCAAAAATACTGTCAACGAAAATACTTCTTATTTTAGCAAACTATTCGTCATAGTACAGTGGAACTCCTAAAACGTGGAGAGAAATATTATCTCCACTTTGAGATGAGAGGTCCTGTAACACACGTGGTGCATTTATTTTCATATACCGTTTTCTTCAACTTTGCTTACATAGAAAATCCTGAAGGGGTGCTATAATATAGACCGCAATTAAGTTTGATTACACCAGTCTGCCAGTCACTCAATATAGCGTTGGTTATTATCACAACTGCCGTACAGGTGGCCCTCTTTACTCTCTAAGTGTCTGCATTTTTTCCGTTTCAGGAACTTTCTCTATTTCGGAAAGTATTCAGTGGGGCAGTTGTACTGTACTAAGTAGTTTCTCTTTCAAGAAGCTGGCAGGTGACCTGTCAGCGCAGCGATGATATTCTACCAAAGATACTGATAGCTCATTGTCAGCAAGCAATGAACGTGCCGTATAATTTATCCCATATCCTTCACTTGCACCTGAAGAAAGTTTTTTTAGCGCTTCTCTTCTATGTCTCTCACTCGCCTATTCCGAGGATCTTGCACGGCGAGCGCCAAAAAATTACTGCCGCTTACAGCCACAATGACGAATGTTTTATCAATACTGAACACAAGCGCCTTCTCCAACCACTGGTCGGCCAGTCCCCCATGTCGCCAAGTCCCTGCGCCGTAGAGCGGTTAACTTTTCTGTGTACGCTTCAGTACAAACAAGAGGGGGAGCCGCTTGTTACCAGCAGTACCTTACCGCAGATATCCTGTTGGCTCTATTCTTTGTTGCTGAGCACCCTCTGTTGCGATATGATTTAAAGGGTAACTCAGCAAGATCGAAGTTTCCATGGTCATACCGTACACAATGATGTACTCGTGCAGGACTACAGATGTACTCGCGCAGCACGACAGATGTACTCGAGCAGCACGACAGATGTACTCGAGCAGCACGACAGATGTACTCGAGCAGCACTACAGATGTACTCGTGCAGCAATATAGATGTACTCGTGCAGCACTACAGAGGTACTCGAGCAGCACGACAGATGTACTCGTTCAGCACTACAGATGTACTCGATCAGTACGACAGATGTACCCGAGCAGCACGACAGATGTACTCGAGCAGCGCTACAGATGTACTCGAGCAGCACTACAGATTTACTCGTGCAGCACTACAGATGTACTCGAGCAGCATTACAGATGTACTCGAGCAGCACGACAGATGTACTCGAGCAGTACTACAGATGTACTCGAGCAACACGACAGCTGCCCTCGCTTCTGCTTATGCACTGGTAGGCGTGTTTACTTTGGAACAACACGGATCTCTGCGCAAAAAGTACTCTAAGATAGCCTCATACGGTTCCCAATTATAACTTCACAGCCGTGCAAAACATGAGAGAGACAGCGACAGCCACCGTGTGCTTTTATTGATGAAAATAATTACGGATTCGGCGAAAATATTCGATTAGAAAAGCGGAAACTTCTTTGAAAATGAATTGAGCTTTGCCTCAAGAAATATGTTTGTCAACAACGTCGCATATGTTTCATAGAATTTGAGAATATCAATTTAATAACGTGATACATTTCATGAAGTCTTTCTTCAATACAAAGCGATAAGTTCGGTTTTATGAGATATTTAACTAAATCAACTTTTACGCACTTATAATCAGAAGCAAAACTGCATTCGCATCCAGTTCATTGTTTCCCATCTTCATGCTATTTCGCAAAGTGAATACACAAACAAGAAATTAAAAATTTCAATAGAGCAATAACAGAGTAAAAATAAACATATATATATATATATACATATACATTTGTATGTTACGACTGCAGTTTGTGAATGCTGCAAGCCAATCTCTTGGTCATTTCATTTTTCTGGTACGAACAGGGCATCTCCTAAAGAATTTGTTAGCATTGCTCACCAATGAAGTAGTTTTTATTTAGGCCTTGTTCATAAGTGTCACAATAGAATTACTGTGCATTCCAACAGAGAACTGCCACTGCAACATTACAAAACAGGTCACATGGTACATGTTTTCTTTGATATTCAGTTTAGTCTCCCGTTGCGTAATATTTCAGAATTGATGCAATTTTCACCGCGTTGCTATTGCCAAAGACTACCATTTCTTTCAGTAGCGACGAGCAGGAAGCTCCACCGGTCGTAATTGAGGAAACCCACTAACAATTGACAGCAATTAACAGGTGATGGCCTGTTATCAGGAGAGCATAATTTAACCTAACG
This sequence comes from Parhyale hawaiensis, assembly GCA_001587735.2. Classification (NCBI taxonomy): domain Eukaryota; kingdom Metazoa; phylum Arthropoda; class Malacostraca; order Amphipoda; family Hyalidae; genus Parhyale; species Parhyale hawaiensis. The sequence continues at coordinate 8,313,100 of LQNS02278140.1, read as the reverse complement.
CTTGCGTACCGTTATTGCCTCCCAATTTGAATGATAATATCTCGCAGTATTGGCATTGCTACAACATGAAGGCGTGTGTAAATGCGAGCATGACTTCAGGGCCGCTGCTATTTGAGGAAAATTGAATGCAGCTTTATTATTCGTGTAACATGCAGCTATACAAATATAAGTCTGCTTCTGCTGCTTGAAGTAAATGACAAAGACTTCAGTATTCATTGTTGTCAATGATTACGGAACCTTTTTATCAGAGAACGCTTAAAGTTTACGATAAAAAATAATATAGTTGGTGAGGACGGGGAAGTTCTTTTAGTGGCTGTGATGGAAACTTTGGAGAAGACAATGTTACTGTTTATGATGGAGGAGATGGTAAAAGCACCTACAGAGTTGCGATAAAAATATACGTGAAAGTATTGATACCGCACTTCTAAATTACTTTCAAAGCCTTTTCATGAATACGCACTTTTCCTTGCACTAATTTTCTGATGACACTGCTGCTCTAACATCCTCTTTAATTGCTAAATCTGAAACACTGCCTCGGATTCTAATAAATTGTAATCTCTACGTCTTCCACTAACATTTGAATATAATTTCATCAAAGTAGTTCACTAGAACTACAGTACGTTAACTTTGATTATGCAAATAGAATTTTTTTACTTATTTTTCAAGATAAGTGCCAAACATTTAAAATGTGAATAGTAAGTTAATGCACAGGTATGTTGTAACTATAAAAACAACTAGAGAAAAAGAAAATGGAACAATTTCCCACGTTTTGACAACATTTGCTTATCGCACGGGGTTCTGCTGTTACCCCAGATTATGCAACATCACTCTCTAGTCCCTATCCCTCCATAATCCGAATGGCACTGTGTACATCAGGACTGTTTCCTCGTGTGATCGAGGGCTGTCCTGAGTGCCTGCTCCGCGGGGATGTTGCAGCTGGCTGCAGTTCCTGCTGAAATGGTTAGTTTTGTTCAGTTACGTAGGTTCTCTACATATTTATCCCCCTTTCTGTTCCGTGAGGTGAACCATTGATCGAGATAACTGATCTCGT
>LQNS02278140.1:8295233-8311768 GCA_001587735.2 Parhyale hawaiensis | reverse complement strand
TGGATGTAATTGTATGTAATAGTATTTAAGCAATCAGGTGAAATAGTATTAAGCCATGTAGATCTTTCCTCGGGAAGCAATTAGCTACTGCATTTTCCATTTACCTTACTTTAAGTCAACAGGCAGTTATGTTAATATTAGTAGAAACAATTATATCTTATTTTGCTTCTCGCGCGAGGGTGATTGTTAGGTAGCTCTATTGCGGAGCCAGTAGAGGTAACTCGTTTGGAATGTGATGACACTGAGCCATGTAGATTAGGTTGTGAATATATAGCTGCAATTTTCGAACAAATTAATGTACCCATACTTTTAATGCAAGCTGTAATATAATAATCCAAGAACACCTCCCGCCTGGGGAGAAATGAATGTTCAATAAATAAATACTGCTATCCCCTGTACTGTAACTCTCTTTTTCGAACTTTAAGCAGAAGTCTATTGGACGCCTATGTGTAGGCTATAATGATATTATTTTGAAGCCTGATGAATGTACTAAAGGTCAACTAGTGTAAGCATAATATTCGCTCAAAAGTATACTGATTACCTCAAAGTCAGGGCAAAAAAATATGCACTCTCAGTCTCCATGTCAGGGTAGAAAGATCTGATATCACCTTTCTCAAGTGGATCCTTAATGGTCCTGGCTACAAACTATCTAACGTGTATAGCCGATGGCAGTGCATACTATTACCAAACAGGGGCTAGACAGTGGGCCGCAATGCCGTGTAGTTTGTAACGATAGGCTTACTTTATGTGTATATGATGTAACTCTAGTAATAAGCTGTTCCTTATGTAGCATGTCCCTTTGTGTGCCTAATAAAGCACATTATTATTATTAGTAGTTGTATTACTTTACTATTATTATTATTATGTAATTATTAGGTTTCACTACTAATGTTTACTACTACAAAATAACGTCGTGATAGATAAATAAATTCTTACAGTTCGTGTCCGCAAAGTTCTCGCTACCTCGTCAGAAAATTGTAGTAGTTTACCCTCAAAAGGTTCTTTATGACAAAAAATAAAATCTACGGATTTTGCAACCGATATTTAGTTACAGGGCAAACGTGTTTATTATTCTGCGGTATGCGCACTGAAAATAAAATCTGCTGTGTTTGGACTACCAGAGTATCGTAGCGGGAGCGAAGAATGAAAATATGGAAGCAGGTTCTGCTTTCTCTGATGATACTCTGCTGCCTCCAGCTCCACCCAACGCTCATAAACAAATTGAATAGAATAGATAGCTGGCACTGTAGACGGACGAACAGGCCCATTCCCTGAGCGCAGCCGCAACCTACGCTCGGCCCTGCATGAGCTATCGCCATTAATTCAGAATTGTGGATTTTCTGAGGGAAAAAGGAGAACAAAAAATAGTTTCAGGCGAGGACGACAACTCGGCCGACTTCAGCAACACTTATAAGAATTATGCTAGTTTCTGCTGAGTAATTCACTGTATTACAACACTTTTCAAGTCAGTCTAGCCTATCTTCGATTCCAGGGTAACTTTTCTATAGTTACTGATTATGATCAAATGCAGAGTTGCAGTTGTAAAAGAGTGGACCTGTGTTACTTTAATTTGTATTCACAACAGAAGAGAAAAAATTTTATTACCAAAAGTTGGCTTATGCGGCCACTTCAGGCCCAGGCCTAGGAGTCAATAATGTTCAAGGTGTGCGGCCTTTTTCCCTTGTGTTTAGGCCGTAAGTGCCCTCCTCTACTGACCAAACAGTTGCGTAACGACAACCCTGCAAGCTTTTATAACAATTGCATTTAAAAGGAAAAAGCAGAATAACATGGGCCTTTCCCCAAGTGAGAGTATTCACTTTTCAATTCAAATGCATTTAGAATTACTCTCAAGTTTAGCGATAAAAACAAATTTTGGTTTAAGTGTACAACAACAAGAGAAATAAAAATACACAGCAGGATATGATCATTAGGGTTTCGACTGAATTTACTCGCAATGGCTACAAAAGCAATGTGCCGAGTGCCTCAGCATAGCCTACTGAGTTCTGTGATTAGCCAAATAAAATGAGCATTCGTAATAAGATAAAAAAGCAAACCGTAGCATACAGTATTTGTGTTTCATGCTAATCCTGTTAATATTGTTGCCCGTGGTTCAGACATCAAAGCCCCCAAAATGCATATTGTAATAGATTTTTACTACCGTTCTTCTTTTCGAAAAACTCTGCAAGTCATACTGTAGTCTTTAAACAATTAGTTAGAAATATTAGGAAACATTTATATTAAGAGATAATATAGACATCATAAATCAACTATATCTTCTCCCAATCTTCCGTAAAATATGTGATCAATATAATTTTATAATCACACCTCGGCTGCTATTTTGCACCCGCAGAAATGTATTCAAAATGTCTAAAACTGGATACATTCGCACGGTTTTATACAAACGTGTAATAGCTGCCCCTACAACAAGAATCGAAATACAGGTGTTCCTTATACACAGGTACCGCGGGTTCACATACATTTACAGTGCTTGCGGGTTGTTATGATGTAGCTATCTAAACACTACTCACATCCTTTTATACATACAATTTAAAATAAGAAAATGGTAGGTTCTGCTTCATCTTTACACGCGACTAAAATCCATTAAAAATTGCGACATAGCAACTATCTGTTGGGGAAACTGAAGCTAGCATTTCTTCTTCATGAAAAGATAGACCGCTGGTTATTATCCCCTCGTTCGTTTGAGATCTCAAACCAGGTTCCCACTGTGCCGAAAGAGCCAGACGTACGATAGCGCTGTCACTCACCCGACCAGGAAGCAAAGAGCGTAACGGGAGGACTCACGAGAAATTAGCATCAAAAAGTGACGTCATCATCGACGAATCTATGCCTGAGCAGCATATAAATATTTTAACTAATTTCGCTAGAAAAATTGTTCTAAATTGCAAATTTCAAGCATGCTGGTGGAAACTTTGGCAGCACTAGCGCCGAAATTTTTCCCGTTTGGCGACCTGATTTACCTCTTTCTTCAATAATGAAAGCCTAATCTACACTTCATGTTCAGTTCACAGTGCTCTTCACAAAACATATTTATTCCTTACCAACAATTATAAGCAGCGTTATAGCCAATTCTGCACGCGAGAGAAGCCACAGTAACAGTTAGCCTATTGCTCGAACTTCTGTACCTGACGGCAACATTTTACAGTATTTTGCAGCTCAAGTTGCTGGCCAGTCATGAGCGGGAGATTGGATGCACTAAATAGAAAAAAATGCGGTGCTATGCTTAAAAATACAACCAACGAAGGCTTGTGGTCCCACACTCAAACACTTCGACTCGTCGATGTGATGTAAATTTGCTAAGTGCGGTCACGGCTAAGTTTTATTTTAGTTTTATTGAGTCCTCCCGTTGCATTCTTTGCTTCCTGCTCCCGACCAATTCATTGGACTGCCCAACAGCTTGGACACTCTTTGTGGGTCAACATTTTCGTGATATTAACCTTGCGTTGAATAATAAGATAAGTTCCAGAATACAACTTGTAATTAATACTAAATAGTACTTAAGCATTGATCGGAAGCTTGACTGTTATATAATACAGAGCCTGTCGTATTATGCATTTAAAAATTCCGCTTCCCTAAAGGGACACCTTGCTTTATCTTTCTGCACTAGTGCCGTGTCATATTGTTCTGAAAGCAGCTTCAGTTTTAAGCTAAATAATTAGCCATAGCGTCTGATTGCGTCTCTCCCGGGCATACTGTCCTCGTTACTTTGCACTAGTGTAACTCCTTACATAATTATATTGCACCTTTTCCAGTCTTTTGAACGAGGTAAAATATTTTTGTTTCATGACATTGTGATTAACAGTTGAGTGCTCATACGAGAAGTACAATAACGCTTTAACTATACCAACGGACGATACTGCATTAGTCGAATTAACCCTCTAGTTATAGTTCCATGTAACTATCAATATCTCGCTGTACCATATAAGTTACTAAGTTTAAGCTCAATTGACGGACGGGCAGAAAGTATAATGCGCTGTCAAGCAAACTTTGGACACAACGGCAGCCACTGCTGGTCACTACTAAACTGTTTGCTTTCCCGTCATGAGCATTGCAAGGAAAAGTACGCAATGCATAACGCTTCTTTCAAATGACACCAAACCGATAGGGTGAAGGGCACGTGACAACTGCAGTCTGTCGCCCAGCAAGCATTGAAGCTCAAAATCCTAAATAGACAATTACTGCTATCTGTATGCCCTTCAATTGAAAAGTCTTGGTGACCCTACTAGCTTTTGACAAGTTTCCAGCAAGTCGATTGCTTAATGTAGTTATTATTGACTGACACGGTGAGAACAAAGTGGACTAGAGCAGTAAACCCCCAACGATAGCTGTACATACCAAGCAACTTTCCCGACTCGGCGTAGCTGGTGCCAAAAAGAACTGAAGTCTTGTTCCACTTTTTTTCAGTTCTATGTTAGAGCATTGTGATCAGGCTACTTCATCTCCTAAGCTTACATGAACAGCCAGCATGTATGTAATGAATTCGCTAGAGCATCGTGCAATTAGAAACAGGCTGCAACTCATTTCGAACTCGCAGTTAACAAACAAGAAACAGTCAGTAAATGCCTCATGAGCTAACTTTTTACGTGTTATCTTCAAACTTTCCTTATTGGTTGTAATTAGCTTAGCGAGCTAAAGCAGTACCGGTGCTGCTACTTTCCTAGTCAAAGCACACTTGAGAAAGCCGAGCCTTTACCCATTAATACAGTGACCTTCACCGGCCTCACCGGATTTATCTCTCTTACTTTTCCTTATACTTGGCTTCAAATAATTTTCAATGCAATCGCAGTAGCTTAGAAAAGGCTGAAAATGGGCCTGACGTCCTCTTTGCGAATGAACCCAATTATACTCTGTCCATTTTATCAGGGTAGTTTGAGCTTGGTAAATTTCTCTACAGCGTTGCCAATTCTATGAGTATTTATGAAATTTCTCTATATTCAGGTAGTGGGCGGGGCTAAGATATGGGCCGAACAAAATCTCAGAAAAGCCCGTAGAAGTGGCCACGCTGTAGAGGAATTTAACCAAGCCCAATCTGCCTTGATAAAATGGACAGCGTCTAGTCCATGAAACACCAACAACTAACCGAAACTCAATTCATCCAGCCAGTAGCGAACATGGACCACTCATTTCTCACATGTTTCTCTGCTTTATTTTTAAGAACTCATTCAACACAATTCTCGCAAAGGAATTTTCAAAATTATTTGAGCTTCCATAACTCTGCAGCTCCAAACCTTGAGTGAATCTTGATTAGAAAATGCAGCCGCCAACCAATAAGGAATAAAATAAAATGAGGCAGCACATCATATGCCAAACTTTTTGCATCCTTTACAGCTGTGCGGTATTTGCAGTGAGCGCCTGATGAAAATAATAAAACAAACCTGACCTTTGGGAATAGTGTTATTTGGCATTTACATGAGGCGCTGCGGTGCAGGAAGTCACGTACAGTAGCGTTATTCGCCGTTAGACAAGAGCCAGCCTCATGCAGCAGGCATCTACGACTTCCTCCTGAACTAGATTGCATTTTCACTAACTTGCTTGCATTTTATTAGCGGTCGTCGGAATTTCCTCTGGGCCGAAGCTGTCAATTGATAAAAGTTCTTAAAAATTTTATTGGTCAGGCTCGTGATCTTTCTTTTAAAGAACTTTAAAGGTCCTTCCACAGAATAAATCCTTGCAACTGCTTTTTAAGCACTTGAGGTTTGCGGACATTTGTTATCTTCAATATAAACCTTATCTTCTTTTAGTGAATTTATTTGTTCAAGCACAAAACGATTAGCGTAACGTTTACATGCTGGTGATCTTGGCAACTTACCCGAACGAGCTACAAGCATTATTTCATAATATACCGCCATTTAAGCAAGAAATGTGAGAAACTATAACAACCAGAGGCTCGTTCTGTTAGCTCTTTTTTTCAGTCGAAGCCCTTCACATTTATGCTCATTTACTTCATTGTTATAACTTTGTCCTTGTTATTTATTTATTTTATCCTCTGCCTGTTCCTACAAATACTGTACTATTTTTTTTTATTTCTCCAATTTATAGAGAATTTACCAGCTGTGTTCTACATTAGAACCTTTTATTAGCCAGACAGCCTTCAGAGACTTTTCCTATCGAGAAACGAAGCACTAGTTTCAGTTCTTCATTTCAGATTAATGTTTTAAAGCAAGCACTGAGACAGCGGTCTTGGTCCTGCCCATCACTGCCCAATATGCCGTTTTTGCAGTGTATCAAATAGTATTTTTCCCATGTCGCTGCATTCTCATTTAAGAAAAATACCAGCCGTCTGTGGTTGCGTGTACAGTGGAGATAATTCGCTGCTGGCTCTCTTTTCGGCCGCTAACTGCGACCTAGCAGAAGGCACCCAGCATCGTGACCCCACACACGTGAGGTGATGTGAAAAACGTCACCTGGACTTCGTCCGAAGACCCTCAAGGTGCACAAGGAATGGGAGGACAGAGTGCATAATTATTGTTAAGTTAAATTAAGATCTAGCTAGGGCAGTTGTTCGCAACAATTCAGTTCAAACAGTGTACCTTATACACCGTATACAAGATAGTGTTATTCCTACGGAAAGACAAGATACTTTACTGTTACTTTAGATAAAAATGCACTCTATCAGTTGTTCTAAGCATTTATTCCATTGTATTTTAATTACTTGTACCAAATATTGATATTCCTACGGGAGGCCAAGAATATGTCATGCAGTGAAGAGTTAGTTGGATGTCCTAGTATCCAAACGTAGAGGTAAAGTGACTTGGACCGCAGCCTCAACTGGGAAACCCACACACACACTGGTCTGTGCTGCGAATATAAACTCATAGGCCCCAGAGGAGTAAGTACGGCTGCAGTCAATCACAGGTCGTCAAGAACTATGGCGCCATTTTACAGAAAGTTCAACGACCCGCGACCCCCTACTCCCCTCCTATCAGAGGAAAGTAAGTAACCTCACAGCCGCTCTGCATTTCTACCACTGCCGAGTCAGCACACCTAGATCAGCAAAGAGCTCGCATGCCTGGGTTGGCCTCGAACCTGCTATATGTAGAAGGAGTGTGAGCTCAGAACGTAAGTCTACGTACAAAATGGCATTCCAGAGGTGAGAAAATGTTTTCCCAATACCAGCATCATTTCTCGTGCACTAACCGGAAGTACCTGGCTTGGTGTGCTCATTCAGCACGGTTACTACAGATTTTTCTGCCACTGTACGTGAAAGCTTGCTAGATTTGGAACACATGATTCTCACGGAGAGGCTGTAATACTACGTACAGTTCAGTCTGTGTAGATTTCAGTGCTTACAGAATTTCGTGTTATGGGGACCCGGTCTAAACAAGCATGACTGAATAGAAAACAGTCTTTTGTCCGACTAACTGAGCGGTTCGCATGCCCATAGAATGCGCATGAACCAACGCACTCTCTATTGGTTCACGCAAGGACCGCTAACCGGTTCATGCCGTTTGATGTTTCTATGATAATATTTTATGACTTTCACCTTATTGGTAATACAGAATAATAGTTTGCGAAGCTTTTGAAAGGTGAAATTTGTATTTTGTTGAATTTTCATGTATGTTTTAATTAATCTAGTTTAATAATAATAATACTTTTAAACTCTGACTATCCCTCTTGCAAGGTCCTGTTCCCAATGAAAATCGATTCGAGCAAGTTTTTCAGAACTCACAACATGGGACTTTTGGTCGCTACCTCAGGAGACAGAAAAACTTTCTTAAATATGTGAATATAAATTCAGAGCTGAAAAGTATACGTGCTTGTATGTACTCCGTGCGCTGTGTCTAGTGAGTGACTTGGCTCCATGCACGTAAACCTTGGGCGTGAGTTTACTGAAGGACTGTGAGCTCAAAAAATTTATACCTCTGTTAATTTTTTGCCTACAAGTTTTGAACCTACTACGTATCCATATTGTGAAGTGAATTGACAGAATCCGGTATGAGTAAACCTGCTAATATTTTTTTAGAAAATCTTCACAGACCTTTGCAATAAAGGATTACCTTGATGAAACTGAAGCAACAAAAACTTTTTAAGGTGCAAGCACAAATAAAAGCTAAAACGTAAACATAGATATGAGGCAACACATCCAATCTTTTGCTGACAAAAACGCTTATTTTCACCAATTGCCGCAGTGCAACACAGCCAGCACTGCAAGTTGCAGCACCGGGCAGAGGAACTTCGTTCAATGCTCCAGGCGTAAAGACAAATGGAGTAAATTTTTGGAGCGCAGAGGTCGCCGCCAATACAGGCAAGTTTGTATTGAACCAATCAACTCGGAACAATTACACGGTTATGAGTTTACTCGAAGTTTGCGGCCCCTGAACGAGCAATAAGTTCGGCCGTACCAGTAGAGGAGATCGAGCAGCTAGTCTTGGCAGGCCCGCGTCGACGAGAATTACAGTGTTGGCTTCGCGGCGGCAAGATAGCTGCAGAAATGAGCTAATTTTCCTTCAGAAGATACTGGCGGCTGCTCTACAGCTACGTAACGGTAGGAGCTGGCCCTAATAAACCAAAAATCAGAGGGGCCTTGCAATCACAACTCACTCAGCAAAGCAGTAGTGTGTAATGATGCGAATCCGCCGTTTTTGAGGGTAACCTACCCTCGCGGCTCCCCTCGCGCGTGAGCTTCCGGTTTGTAACGGCCAATACACTACCGGTTTTGCGGGGGTCAGGGGGGGCGCAAACCGGAGTGGNGCAGAGGTCGCCGCCAATACAGGCAAGTTTGTATTGAACCAATCAACTCGGAACAATTACACGGTTATGAGTTTACTCGAAGTTTGCGGCCCCTGAACGAGCAATAAGTTCGGCCGTACCAGTAGAGGAGATCGAGCAGCGAGTCTTGGCAAGCCTGCGTCGACGAGAATTACAGTGTCGGCTTGGCGGTGGCAAGATAGCTGCAGAAATGAGCTAATTTTCCTTCAGAAGATACTGGCAGCTGCTCTATAGCTACGTAACGGTAGGAGCTGGCCCTAATAAACCAAAAATCAGAGGGGCGTTGCAATCACAACTCACTCAGCAAAGCTGCCGTAACTTGAAAAAGCTAAACGTAGCGCAAAAGCAGCTTCTGGTTATTGCTGGCATTTTTCGGGTCGTGATGGCGATACGATTTTTGAGTGGAGCTTGACACATGTATGACCCGTTATTCTGAGGTTCTGACTGCAACACTATTTTTGAACGAGCTTGACACTGGTGTAACACTTGCTATTTTTCTGTTGTAATTGCGACAAGATTTTTGAGCCGAGGTCGACAGGTAACCCTGAACTTGGGGTTGTGATTGAGACGCGTTCCTGCTGAACGCCGGAAATATTTTAAAATCTTTATTGCTTCCCTCACAATGAAAAATCCCAAGTTGATAGCATGCCAAGTGTTTCATGGGAATTCATTTAAGAGGAGAAACCCTTATTAGTTACTTCACCTAATATAAAACGAAGAACTGCCATGGTATCTGCGCTAAAACAGAAACAACTTTATCGTAAAGTTCCATATGAGAAATGTAAGAAAGAGTCGACATAATAGTTCTGAAATTATATTTAGAAGCATGTGAGAGCCATAAATCAGTCAGTAATAAGTTCGTCTGCTGGTCTAAACAGAAGAACATTCTGACGTGTTTACAGTTGCATGATTACGGAAGAGATGCACTTAAATGGGACGAATCTCGTGAAGCAAGTGCAGTAGAACTCCTCAAACGGAGACTTCCCGAAACAGAGACAACCTAAAAACGTAGATAGTATATTGCCCCATCTATAGGGAACTGTAGCAATAACCAACACCCCCGCAAGTGTAAGCGATGAGCGACGCAACAAATTTTTTGCATGAAAAACGTAACATTTCTGTACAGATATCTACTGTCCCCACCGACGCAACCCAGATCGCGCGACACAGGCAGGCGCCCAAAAAAAAAATTAATTAAATCGCATTGCATCGCTTGTTGTGTCGGTGGAGCCTCAGTTTAAAAAACGTAGGGGACACAAGAATACTGTAGAACTTATCATCTCGAGACTGACACAATATTTCTGTCTACTTCGCTAGGGTTCCCAACACTATTGCATACTCTTTCAGCACTTGATCGCGGAGATGCCGAGTTGAAATTACAGCAGTCGTCGTTATATCATCTCGAAATACACTAATTTAGGTCTTATTTTGAGTATGCATATAAGTAATAAAGATATATAAGTGCAAGCCCATGAGGAGGTGAGATGCCCGGTGTTCACAGCAGAGCAGGAAAAGATTTGAGAGATTTGAATCTGATTACAAGCATTTGCCGAGCTGTTTTAGTAGACCTTTGGGACTGCAGGCTTAGGGCAGCATGATTTGTTACTTCACTGAACGCAAGTAAAATGTTGTGAGAAACACTTCAAGCGGCAAGATCTATAAGGTAGGATATACTGCAACGGTGAGCTTAGAAGCTTTGTAGTATTGGAATTCTTTGTTTGTAGTTCAAAATAGGATTTTATGAAATAATAAGAGGCGACGATAATGTCTTAACATCATGATACAACTCCTTACAACTCAAAAACTTTTTCAGCCGTCGTTGAGCATAAAAGAGACAAGAAAATTAGTATTTGTACGGTACTGGGAATTCTTTTAAACCATGAGACAAAAATAGTATTCTTTTATTAATGGATAATAAAGAGACTGTAATTACGGGTACAATAAATTTTCGATGCGTGTTAACTGCTGCCTATGACTCTCCGCCGCTCGTCGGTGAAAGGAGTGAATAAGAGAGAAACAAACAGACGATAGTCGAAGAAAGCGAGGAGGTTAGTATAGAGGAAACTAAAGAAAGATGGAAATGGAAATAAAGAGAAAGAATAAGACCGGTCAGTGCCGGTTCTTGTAGCGTGGTTCACTATTTTGTTATAGTGTAGTTACGATGGTGAAGGGTAGGGAGAGGTCGTCAGACCGTTGTTATGCGCATTGTCTGTTATGTGTTCTTGGTTGAGCATGTCTCCCCCTCCCCCTACTTTCTGCCTCCTCCTTCTATTGCCTTGCCACTCCCCCCCCCCCACTCAAATAACACCTTCTCCACAGAAGGTTGCGTCGCCCATTTTGGAAACCGTTTCTTCCCGTGTGAATGGCTACATATTCTTCTGGTAACTGATGTAAGTTTGTCCTCAGTCCATTGAGTTGATTAAAAAAATGAAGCCGCATACGTATCATATTTCCAATTCTCACGACAGTTACTTACGGTTTGGCTTCAGTCCACCGATTTGAAAAAGAAACGAATTAAATCCCAACACTTACCGTCCCGCATTTCCTATTGCTACTAGGACAACTTACGTTTTGTCTTCAGTCCACCACATCGACAGGGACACGAGTTAAAGCCCCATACTTTGTCGTTTTTGGGGCGAAGTGGAAGCTTATTCCCAAGACCAATAATTGACTTTGATTTCTTCGTTTCTGTCGGAGAAACATTGATTTCCGATGAAAGGAATTGGAAAGACGGCACACAATACTCCCAAGGAGGACGCATTGCGTACGCGGTGGAGGCCATTGCTCTTGGAAAGCCACCATCAACCTTACTTACTACACAAGTTAACAGAAAAACATATGGTTCCTTAAACCTTTTTCGTGGCGCTCCATACTGTATATATGGCGTTCCAAATAGCTTTATTCCTGTAAAAAAAGTAGCATTTACTGACTCTAACTTGAAGAGAAATGGTAGTGTACATCTCAACACTAAAATCGGATGATACCGCCATATAAAAGAAAACGCTGTGGCAAGAGCAAACTGTCGACAATGAACTCGATCAGTAATATACTGTACGTAAGGGTACTTAACACAGTGATTTGCATCAACCTACTTTAAGACCTGGAGTTGACACACTTAATTTTTTGACGTCCTTGTACAAATGTCAAGCAAATGTAGCTTGATACTAATGAAAAATTAATCCTCAAGAAAAACGAGACACAATTGCCCCAATTTCTTCAAAAAGCCCATGAAGTGAAGAAAATGTAACAACAAATGCATTTTAATAATATTTTCTCACTCACCCACTAACTCTCAAGACTTTTATACCTTTGAACCAGTGAAGGAGAAGCACTAAAAGCATAAATTTCACGATGCATTAGAGATACTCTGCAGGGGATATCTTGCCCTGCGTTGTTTATTCATTTGAAGAGCTGCCTTGGAACTTTTAGCGAGATAATGTCGGTCGTTCATCCATTGTTTTGTTTAAAATCCTTCCTACCGAGACACTGCAGACCCCCTGGGCCTGCGGGCTTAGGCTGAGGTCAAGGGACTAGGCGGTGTGTAGTGTGAGGGGGTGTATGGCCTGTAGTGTAAGGAGAGTGTGTGACTTGTAGTATGAGGTGAGGGGAATGTGTTATCTGTAGTGTGAGGTGAGGCGAGTGTGTGGCCTGTAGTGTGAGGTGAAGGGAGTGTGTGGCCTAGAGTGTGAGGTGAGGGAGTGTATGGGCTGTAGTGTGAGGTGAGGGGAGTGTGTGGCCTGTAGTGTGAGGTGAGGGGAGTGTGTGGGCTGTAGTGTGAGGTGAGGGGAGTGTGTGGCCTGTAGTGTGAGATGAGGGGAGTGTGTGGCCTGTAGTGTGAGGTGAGGGGAGTGTGTGGCCTGTAGTGTGAGGTGAGGGGAGTGTGTGGCCTGTAGTGTGAGGTGAGGGGAGTGTGTGGCCTGTAGTGTGAGGTGAGGGGAGTGTGTGGGCTGTAGTGTGAGGTGAGGGGAGTGTTTGGCCTGTAGTGTGAGGTGAGGGGAGTGTGTGGGCTGTAGTGTGAGGTGAGGGGAGTGTGTGGGCTGTAGTGTGAGGTGAGGGGAGTGTGTGGCCTGTAGTGTGAAGGAAGTGTGTGGCCTGTAGTATGAGGTGAGGGATGCGTGTAGTTTATAGCCTTGGGTGAGGGGAGTATCCGGCTTGTAGAGTGAAGTGAGGGGAATGTGTAGAATATTCCGTTAGGTGAGGCATATGTATAATCTATAACTTCTAGCCTTGGGTGAGGGGAATGTCCGGCCTGTAGTGAGGTGAGAGGAGTGTGCGGCCTGTACCGTGAGGTGAGGGATGTGTGTAGTCTGTGGTCTTGGATGAGGGGAATATCCGGTCTATAGAGTGAGGTGAGGGGAGCATGTGGCCTGTAGTGTGAAGTTAAGGGAGTTTATTGCTTTTAGCGTTAGGTGAGAGGAGTATGTGGCCTGTAGTATGAAGTTAAGGGAGCTTATTGCCTTTAGCGTTAGGTGAGAGGAGTATGTGGCCTGTAGTATGAAGTTAAGGGAGCTTATTGCCTTTATCGTTAGGTGAGAGGAGTATGTGGCCTGTAGTATGAAGTTAAGGGAGCTTATTNTGTAGTATGAGGTGAGGGGAATGTGTTGTCTGTAGTGTGAGGTGAGGCGAGTGTGTGGCCTGTAGTGTGAGGTGAAGGGAGTGTGTGGCCTAGAGTGTGAGGTGAGGGAGTGTGTGGCCTGTAGTGTGAGGTGAGACGACTGTGTGGGCTGTAGTGTGAGATGAGGGGAGTGTGTGGCCTGTAGTGTGAGGAAGTGTAGGGCCTATAGTGTGAGGGGGTGTATGGCCTGTAGTGTGAGGAGAGTGTGTAACTTGTAGGATGAGGTGAGGGGAATGTGTTGTCTGTAGTGTGAGGTGAGGCGAGTGTGTGGCCTGTAGTGTGAGGTGAGGCGAGTGTGTGGCCTGTAGTGTGAGGTGAGGCGAGTGTGTTGCCTGTAGTGTGAGATGAGGCGAGTGTGTGCTGTAGTGTGAGGTGAAGGGGGTGTGTGGCCTGCAGTGTGAGGTGAGGGGAGTGTGTGGCCTGTAGTGTGAGGTGAAGGGAGTGCGTGGCTATAGTGGGAGGTGAAGGGAGTGTGTGGCCTGTAGTGTGAGGTGAAGGGAGTGCGTGGCTATAGTGGGAGGTGAGGGGAGTGCGTGGCCTGTAGTGTGAGGAGAGTGTGTAACTTGTAGTATGAGGTGAGGGGAATGTGTTGTCTGTAGTGTGAGGTGAGGCGAGTGTGTGGCCTGTAGTGTGAGGTGAAGGGAGTGCGTGGCTATAGTGGGAGGTGAAGGGAGTGTGTGGCCTGTAGTGTGAAGTGAGGGGAGTGTGTGGCCTGTAGTGTGAGGTGAAGGGAGTGTGTGGCCTGTAGTGTGAGGTGAGGGGACTGTGTGCCCTGTAGTGTGAGGTGAAGGGAGTGCGTGGCTATAGTGGGAGGTGAGGGGAGTCTGTGGCCTGTAGTGAAGTGATGGGAGTGTGTGGCCTGTAGTGTAAGGTGAGGGGAGTGTGTGGCCTGTAGTGTGAGGTGAGGCGAGTGTGTGGCCAGTAGTGTGAGGTGAGGGGAAGCCCAGCCTGTAATGAGGTGAGAGGAATGTGCGGCCTGTACCGTGAGGTGGGGGATGTGTGTAGACTGTGGCCTTAGATGAGGGGAATGTCCAGTCTGTGGTGGGAGGTGAGGGGAGTATGTGGCCTGTAGTATGAAGTTAAGGGAGTTTATTGCCTTTAGCGTTATGTGAGAGGAGTGTGCAGCTGGAGGCGAGTGCTAAATTCCAAAATTTTACCAGCGTGGAAACCCTAGTTAATTTTATTCTGACGCCAACATAAATTACTTGATTACTTTTGTGTCCTTTGGAGACTGTCATTACGGCTTGATGTTGAGCCCACCAACAACTATATAAAATAGATAGCTACGTGTACAAAAAGCAACTCCTCGTATTCACAGACCCGTTCTAACATGCGGCGCATACATACACTCATTTGTTTCCCTAAATTAAAATCCATGTCATTTTTTGAGGTTAGGCACTTTAATTATAACATCCGTGATAGAGATTATTTTTTCGATCTACTGGTTAGCTTGTATGTCCCCAACAAAACTCTAAAAGTTATGAACGTAACCTTATGAAATTTACAAGGAATGTTAGATATGTTAGGGAAAATTATTGTTATGTGGAACAGATAATTAACTTTTGGTTCAGATCCGTCCAACTCTATGCTCGTTCCCTTTGTTTATGTGCCTGACTGTTATTTCTGGCAGCATGACTCAAGCAGTTATGAACGGATCTGAAGGAAATTTGCAGGGACTGTATTACTGTTACGAAGATAAAATTTTTATTATGATATGTTAGTCCATTCGTGTGTTTGTCTCTGTTGCGTTTGTGTTTGCTAGTACAACCTCCAAGAGTTATGAACGGATCCTGGAGAATATTTTACAGGAACTATTATTAATGTCAAACGGCCCAAATGACCTTTATGATGAAAGCAAATCCTGGTTTCAGGACCAATTTAAATATTTCGTTAACATTGCTTTACTTGGCGGAGGTATGCGCTCTCGGAGTGCTTCTCTAATGACGATATTGATTTGCACAAAAGGCATTCTCACATTGGCGGTCCATTCTACCAAACTTTAGACCCACAAAATGCAGAACTTCTTGCCCACTCCAAAGCCTTTTTCGGTACTGTTCCAGAGATCCAAGGATCGACATCGTTTAATTTTAGCTCGCAGTGAAGAATGACACGCGTGGCTTCAGCTGGCGACAGCACGGAGATTGAAAGCATCACGCATTAAAAATTATCCAGTAAGAGAATGTCTGTGTTTCATAAAAAGCTAGGTGTACACGTTTGCTAGCCCTTTACTATGGTCAGATGTATCTCAACGTCCACTTCCAGAGAGTGTTAATTGTTACGAAACTTGTTGTTCAATGTACGAGTATATACTGTAAAGGCCAAGTAGTAAAGTTTCTTCCTTGTACTTTTAAAAGTAGAGGAAAGAGCCGCGAAACTTTCAAGTTATAAAGTCGAAGGAAGTGGGTGCTGCCTATTCTATACAAATAACTTCATTAGCGTCTTTTCCATTTTAATATGCAAGGTCAAATGTTTAAAATAAAAAACCGTCTGCGTAGGTGCTCGTCTTAACGTGTATAGTCAGATTGCATATTGTAACGTGTATAGTCAGATTGCATATTGTATTGCGTATTCTATAGCAATCGGTTTCTTATTACTATCATAAAGATTAATGGATGTTTATTATTCCTCCAAGGAGGTTATGTTATTGTTGAGTTTTTTTTTGTTTGTTTGTCACCAAGATAACTGAAGAAGTTAAGGACAGATCTTCATGAAATTCACAGGAATTGTTAAGTATGTTGAGAGGAACAGAGAATAAGCTTTTGGTGAGGATTAAGTCTTCCTTCACATGATTCAGAACGTAAGCAGTTCCTTGATCCTTAGCTTTAGAGCGTGTCGTAAACAGGGCTTTGGAATTTTCAGGCGCGAATTTAAGAGTTTGAAGTCGGTACAACACTAGACACTAGATGCATAGCTTTATGAAGAAAAAGTTAAATAGTAAGTACTATAGTAGTAAGACACCGCCAGTAGATTCTTGGATTTTTGAAGAAAACCCCCAAAGAGTAAATACACTAGTATGACACTAGACACTAGTATGACACTAGACACTAGTATGATACTAGACACTAGTATGACACTAGACACTAGTATGACACTATACACTAGTATGACACTAGACACTAGTATGACACTAGACACTAGTATGACACTATACACTAGTATGACACTATACACTAGTATGACACTATACACTAGT
>LQNS02278140.1:8251629-8294486 GCA_001587735.2 Parhyale hawaiensis | reverse complement strand
ACACTAGTATGACACTAGACACTAGTATGACACTATACACTAGTATGACACTAAACAAACAAACAAAACAAATATCATTTATTATCTCGTATACAGGGTACAATGGACACACCTATCGAGGTTTTCTTTTTGCCTTAATTCTAGAATTTTGAAGATCCAGAAGTGTGAAAAGCAGGAGAAGCAGTCCGTGCTGAGAGCCAATTTAGGATCCCTCATCGTGCATCTCCTGGCCTCTCGGTGCTGGAGTGCTCCACGCAGTGTAAATCCGTAGTGTGCCGTCCGGGGAATCGAACCCGGGCCTCCGTTGATGCGATGCCGAACCGTTGTCACTTCACCACCGAGAGGTGGTGTATGACACTATACACTAGTATGACACTAGACACTAGTATGACACTAGACACTAGTATGACACTAGACACTAGTATGACACTAGACACTAGTATGACACTAGACACTAAGTGCCTGAGTTTCTAAGTTCAAGAAAAAAATTGGCAAGTGCAATAGCGCCAGAGGACCGGAGCCTGAATCTCCTCTCCGCGAATGGGCCTGTTGGTCCGTCTATAGCCAGCTAAGCGACCTCATCTTATCTAATCTACTAACGTAAAACCTGAATATTAAGTGCACCGCTAGCGCGACACTAGATACTAAATGCATGGTATTAAGGAAGAAAAACCTGAACAGTAAATGACGAGAGGCATTTCTATCAATCCATTAGTTGAGACTCACTTTGATCTCCATTTAGGAATTAAATTCTACATCGATGCAGAGTGATGTCTATTTTATTCCTCGCTGATCAGTGCAATATTATTGAATGCATTTCGGTATATAATAAAGTCATTAAACAAAGAAAATCAAATATAAAACTTAGGTATAGATACAACGACAGGATTGGGAATCAAGGTACGAGAATGAATTTTCTCACTCTAACAGAAACACTACAATAAATGAAAACTGTAAGCAAGCATGCAGTTGAGTTCTGTACTTGCTACTAGAATCCCGATTTCTTCTGTATACAGTGGCGCTGCTCTTCCAAGGAGCATGAATCTTTATCGTATATGAATATTTCCCGCGAAACGTTTTTTCTTGGAGCATCAAGTTTGCATTCTCACTAATCAAATTCCAATACAAAGTTTACTTCCTTGCACCACATATTACGTGTCAACATTTTTGCATGCTCAAGCCGGTTTCAGCGAAAGAAAATTTCCCCATTCCGAGCCACGCACTTCCTAGAGGAAATGCCTTCGGAATCATTTTCCTCGCTGTCAGCTTCCGTAAAGTGATATCACGTACTGTAGTCAAAGAAACGCGAGTGGATATGAAAATCTCCCACGCATCTTCAAGGTGCGTGCGAGATGTCATAAAGAACTGCAGCTACCATATCTTAGGGAAGGTCCTGCATGTTTTGTAGAAAATTTATCTTTCTCATTCTTGAACTGATTAAAAAAACTGGAATGAAATAACAATACCTGTCTTCTGAGGTTGGCATATACTAAATAATTGCGGCCAGTCGCGACTTCGAAACCACTATAGTAAAATAAACTCTTGGCCGCTTATCTCTTTGCGAAATGGCCGCAACTGACCCCCTCTGGTTATCTTTTTAATTTCACTTGATTTATTGAAATACATATCAGAATTGAAAACATTTCGCAACAACAAGTATTAAATTCAATTATCTTTACTTTGTTTAGTGATAGCAGTAGACACAGATACTGTACACCTTGTCAACATGATACGTCGATAATACTTTGTCCCTGGGAGAAGGCGTGAGAAGAAACATGTGAGATAAAAGGCAGTTCTTGAAGTCATCGACGAACTACTCAGTGATGATTTGTTATTGTTCTTGGAAACTACGTACTAAGAGTTACGCTCAATGTGTAAGCGATTCTTGCAAGTTCATGAGAAGATAAGGTGTCTCAAGGATGAGGAATATTATCTTACGATCATTTATGCGAACTACAACAGCAGGGACTACGTTGTGAAGTTTTTCTGAGGAACGCCCCAAAGTTACACTAATAATGTCTCTGTTTGCTTCAGACTTGAGTAATGAAATCAAATCTGAAGGATATGTGAACATTATCTCCTTATCGCTAAGAAATTTAAAAGAAAAGCGTGTGCAACAGAAATATAATGTGACTTTTAGGCCTTGGTTGATATGATGTTGTTTTTCAACAGTATTTTTGTAGCTGAAGCAATTGCGCAAGCTATTATTTTATCTACTTACCTGTATTGTCACGTATATACGGCGTGGTCTGTTATTAGGAGCACGGAAATTCATAACAGTAAATTTATTGCCTCGCAAATTCAACTTCACATGTTTCTAGAAAGTTTTTCTTCGCAAAACGACCGCCGCCAAATTTAGAAAGAGGTAAAATGAAATTTTTATTTTATGAAGTGAAGACATCTTTACCAGACTAATACAAGTCTCAGCTGAGCGAGTGAGTAGTAAACTAGACACAATAGACTACTTGCAATAGCGACTTTACAAGACACCACGTCACTACCAACTAGACCAGAGACCACCAAAGTGCAACCCGCTGTCTTTTGATAGTAATAACAGTTTGTGCAATTTTTTTTAAGATCCGTTCATAACTTTTTGAGTTATGCTCCTAACAAAAATTATGACAAATATGAGTCAAACATACAATCGAAAATCCGTCTATAACTATTTGAGTTTTGGCTTTCTGAAAAATGATGCGATAAACAAACAAACGGATAGACAGATCTTCACCAAAAGTAATCATCTGTTCCTCTTCACATACCAAACAATCCCTGTAAATTTTATCGAAATTGATCCATAGCTTTTTGAGTTATCTTGATGACAGACAGACAGAGTAACAAAATAGACAGACCCGACCAAAACATAACCTCCTTGGCGGAGGTAATTAGATGATTTGGGTGTAGGTCGATGAAGAACAGTTAGCGTACGGCTATGACTGGTGCGACAAACCGGTATAATCAGGAATAATGATGACGCAGAAGTGTGAAAGAAACCTGTATGCTAATCTTTGCTTTTGTAATTAACCAGCTTAAGACACGCCTTACGGTGCGTCTGCAATAGGCGAACCAACGATGCGAAAAATGTACATCGTACGATATTGGACTAAAGAAAAAAATCTCTCCGGACATAAATTTTTCAAACTTCCAAACGTTGAACGGTTTTTGCCGAGCCCAAGCTCCTGTGAGATAGAGTGAGGTTGTCTAGTCGATTGTTAAAGGGCTAACTACACGAATTAATTATTCTCTTTTATTACATCATTTTCCACAGTGTAATTCAAGATATTGCCTACTTGCTAACTCATCACTCACACTTTGAGGCACAATTTCACAAAAATTGTTCCACTTTCGTTTCTACGAATATTTTAAAAATGAATAAATTAGAGGATTTTCTCACTTTACCAAGCAGTTTTTAACTTACATCAAAACGTACTCGCTAAATTAACAGATTCACTGCACATTACTATGAGTAACTAACATATAAAGTAATATAATGCTGAAACCGATAGGTATTTTTCCGAGATACGCTTATTATTTGCCAGAACTTTTAGCTTTTTTCAAGGGTACAATAAAACAAATAGATTTGAAGCTAGAACGCCTCGTGGCCCCACCCGCGCTGGGTGCAAATTCAAAGAAGTCATTTTTGATGGCCAGCTAATAATAATTTCTCATATGGATGCTGTGTCCAACAAGGCTAGCTCCACCCTGACCGCCCCTAGATCTCTTAATAATAACATAGGAAAAATGGGATGCCTCGTGGCGTGAGACGCTCTGCCGCGGTGGAGGCAAATTCGCCCCGGTGGCGGAAAATTTAAAGCCGCCATTTTTTAGGGCTGGTTAGTACTAGTATTTTGGCATGGGTCACATCTAGGCCAACCCACCAAACTCCCTACAAAAAATTTTGAACAGTGCTCAACTCCTTGGACCACTTATTGGGTGGACAGACAAATATATATATATATATATATACAAATATATATATACTTAAATCTTCAACGAAAACATTATCACCTCTCACTTCGTTCGCGGGTGATAAACATTGGCTGACGCTTACCATGGTGGCCCTGGCGTGATAGTTACCTTTTCTTTCCTCCAAAATACTAGAACTGTGTGCAACATTAGAACTTCTTTTCTCCGTCGTTCGAAAGTCTCTATATCCAGGCAGGTTGGAAGGCTCGCGGGTGCACGCAGTAAAGTAAGATGAGGCTCTCAGATAAGAGGATCACAGGTAGCCTTAGCTTCAGGAGCTATGGAGAGTCTGTGTATATCAGCCATTTGTTGTAGAATTGAATAGCGATTTTAGTCAAGGCTGTGAGACTGAATTAGCTACTGCACCAAACTAAGGGCGATGCATTGTTATTCTTTGATCAGCATAGGCCGGGCTCACCAGGCGCTGCTATTATTAAAGGGTCGAACTTGGATGATAAAAGACGCGTTCGATCTGCAACACGTAACTGAAATCCAAACTTCAGTATAATGCGTGAGAGAATACTTTAGATTTGCTGCAGCTACTGCGACCTTATTTGCTTGTCAAATCAATCGATATTTATTTAGTTTGGAGAACAACAACATAGAGAAGGCACAGGCAAAGCTGATACAAAGGTTGTTTCTATGATGGCGGTCTCCTAGAAACTTTAAATTACCTAGATCTTCAAGTACTACAACGCTCTCTTCAGAGCGAAGTGAAATTCAGAAAAATGCAGTATTTCCACTTTTCACGATATATTCCAGAAGCTATATCAATTTTGTCACCGTAACTGCAAGGGCTGAAATTTTATGATATCATAACTTGTTTTTCAGTGGATGAATTTTCTCCTATCTAAATCCTTAAGAGCCAACCAAGGACCAACCAAAAGAGCAAGGGAGCAAACAAGCGTAAAGGGACTATAGATATATATATAACAACTGTGTATTATTATACAGTGGATTATATGATGGTCAGTTAATTTATTTTTGCTCGGCGAATCAATAATTGAACGTAATAAGCCTACATTTATACGTTTTCTTTTCTTACTGTTTTCTGATAAGGATAATACACAATGGAGTAACTATACAGATCTTAACACTGTTAAGGCTGGTACACAGGCTGGCTAAAAGCTGAGAAAGTCTCACAAATGCCCAAAATATTCTGCGTAAAATCTGGCTTGCCTTCTATCCACACGTGAGAATGGTCCTGTGGTTGAAAGACGTTGACTTCCTATAAAATATATATATATATATTGACATTGCCATGGCTGCAGTCTTCACAGCATGACAAAAAAAATCAAACTAATATAACTAGCTAGATAATTTTATAAATGTTTTCCATTCTCTGCACTATTTTTGACATCAAGTCGAGTCTTTGATAAAACGCCTCAAACATAAAATAATGAGCTGACGGGACTTCGAGAGTGAACGGAACGACCTAGATGCCAGTAGATGCCGCTACAAGCGGCTTCTTTACAATATTTTGCGCATTTGACAAGCGAATCGCTTGTCATATCGTGAGCTTGCAGGCTTTTAGACGTCATTTCTGGAGTCAAAGCTTGCAAAGTCGTTCTGGTGGCTAGCGTGTGGCACCGACTTTACAGATTTTGTCATCATTGCGCAAGCAAGATCTGGTGTCATATTCCGGCTAGGAAGAGACTGCTAGTTAGTATACAGCGTGTTTCACAAATACATTGAATGTGGACTTATACAATAACAAATTATGTTCAGTAAAATGCAGGGGTGGCCGCGCAAACTTTTTTTTTCGGTTCCGATTCCGAACCTCAATTTTTCGCCGGTTTGGGGTTCTGAACCTCCGAATAACGAACCCAATTTTCAAAATTTCGGTGCGAACATTTATTCCGAACATTTGTTCACGAACTTCCGAATCTTTACGAGATAGCAAAGCGAACCTTAATTCCAATACCTTCCGAACATTTCCAAACCTAAATTTCACTCATTACCAATCTAAATTTATATCTTTCCCAATACAAAAGTTTTTTCAAGACATCTACATTCTACAGAGTAACGGTTGAAAAATGTCTGACAATAATTGTAGCCACCGGTGGCTGCGCATCACTTAGGCCGTGTTCACACGAACTTTGAATTGTTCTCCAAGTTAAGTAAATATTATCAAAATGCAATGCCGATTTATATTTACTGCTCGAGTTTTACGTGTTCGGCAATTAAGGTATTTGAGAATAATCTAAATTAGAATACGTCTATAAACCCGCTTTACTTAGGCTGTACCGTAGATAAAGGATAATAAACTTATTTACATTAAGATTTCAAACCGCACCATTTTTCCAATCTTTAGTAATATTTGAGCTTGAGCTCATATATACACAGATAGAGATAAAAAAACGTATTTCTATTCAGGTCGTAGTTGTTCGTCTAAAAAACCATCACCTTACTTACATTAACCAAGCTCCCAATGGAAAATTTTTAGAAACATCAAGTGTCAAATGGAATCTAGTTTTCTACATGAAATGCAAGTATTTTATGCTTAGATATACCCCATCTTTTGTTACAACTTAACAAATTGAAGCCAATTTGCAATTTCAATTTGTGCTATCAGGCATAAATGGTAGGTAGTCAAAAATTCTCAGTACACCTATTTTAATCGGCATATTATACTGCCAATAACGTTTTTTTTTTTTCAATTTGATTCTATCGATGCAATTATTGAAAAAACCCCAGGTTCAAATACTTTTTACCTGACTAACAAAAGATGATCACGGTGAAAAAAACCGCAGTTCTGGGAAATTATGACATGAGGGAGGCAGCCACACATCAGATAACATGCAAAAAAGACCGCCCAGGAACTTCAAAGTAAAAAAAAAAGAAACCTCCAGATACTTCCGGTTTCTAAATTACGAGGTTAAGTTGTTTGCTATATTTCCAGATTACTAAACTCTCGCACCATACATCAATTTTCATATCTACAAACAGCCTCTCTGCAGCGAGACTGAACTGTCCTCTTCGCCAGTAAAGGGAGCACAACAGGATTCTTTTCGAGCACTGCTCGGAATTTTTCTCCTGTAGTCCTTGCAGTTTCGTACCGGCCGTTCGCAATCCTTCAGCGGCCGAGACTTGGGGCGAAGAACTGCAAAGTTTGCACCTTCTCTTCGATCAAACAAACGCGAGCGTTAAGCCCGGCATTCTTGCGCCAACTGTGATCAGATGTTCTCCTGGGGCATCAGAGACCAAACAAGAACTGATAAATTGCCTGAGCTGCAGGCGAAGGAGCAAAAAAAAATCCACGTGCTGTACAACCAGGCAAACTAGTTCTGTAAATATGAATAAACGGAGCGTGGCCGCGTCAAGGGAAAATCCAAGGCTTAAATTTGGACTAGACTATGCATGTATTTGCCGCTAGCACCTGAACTATACTTATCCTTATAATCGTACAGCCGATATTACATATCATACGGGACTAAATTGTTTGCTATGCAAAAAAAAAATGTTATTCACCCATGTACGATCAACCCAATATAGCTGGAGATATTACGTAATTATGCATGGAGCTTACTTTAAAAATATTCCAGAAGCACTTTTTTCTTTGTTTCTGTAAAGTATTTTTTATAGCATTGTCAATGTCAGGAGGAAAAGTGAATGAGATATTTCGACTAATGAGGACTGTTTACTACCTAAGCACTATCTTGAATGAGTTCTCGCTGACTTTTCGTAAAAAGTAATGTTATATTTACAAAATTACTCACAAACATATCACTGAAAGTATTGTCCTTCTCCGGCAGCTGTTTTTCCTAGCTTTATGGTGGCATTTGAACGCCATGTCGGAAAGCGACAAGTCTGTTGAAGCTCTCCACGAACTGACTCATTTATTTTGTATATGTTCATAAGAATGGAAGCTCTGCTCAGCCAGGCCGCATACCTCGATCGGAACAAAGGATAACAGGACGGGGCAATGTCTGGTGAATACGGCGGGTGAGGCAGGTTCTCACCCGTTTTGTCACATGTGCCCTATCGTTGACATGTTGCTAACTCAGTATGCCAGGTCGCTGCTCGATGAGAGCTCGACTTAACTTCATTCTTCAATTAAACCGTATCAACTATAGTAGACAGAGATTTGCCTTGATGGCTCTGTGCAGTTCAAACCTCTGACACGGGTCGTTATGAAGCAATGCCTACAATTTTTTTTTTTTAACTTTTTCGGTGTGCCAGAGAGTTCGTTCTTTATCTCAATCGTTAAAACCATTTTGCGTACATTTTTATTTTACTTTTATTCTTAGTTATTTATATTCGATTGATATCTATATTTTTAGTCTACATAGTAGTGACTCTTCTACTCTATTAATCTAGTAACTATTCGGGCAAATTTTAGCACCATAACAGCGAAATCTAGCATAAATAAAAAAGAGGATTTATTTTTCGAAGGTAGGCCTTTTTCCTTTGCTGCAGTGGTGCCAGGCAAATATGTACAGTATTTATCCCAGTGTTTACGGGAGCTTTTCATGCACTTCGCTTGTTTCTGAACTTTTTTGTTTAAGAGCTTGTCCACGACAGTCTTTTGGTCCCTAATCGTACTACTTACCGTACGGATATCATGCATATCTGTAAACACAACAGTGTGTTTACTATAATGTTTGCTACAATGTTAGCCGTCATATACGATAGATTAAAAAGTGCATCTGATACAGTCTCGGACAGCTCTTCAAATCTAAAGCGACCAAAAATTGAAGGAGCTTTGCCCTTTTGTGTTGTTTAAACTAAAGCAGTAACGTATTCGGACGCTGAGTTCTACTTATGGCAAACAAGTGACGGTCGTGTGAACTCGCCTTTGGTCGAACCGTCCTATGAATGAGTTATGTTCACGGTGCCGTCGACTGCAGCCGCGTGCTCCACTGTCTCTGAGAACAGTTGGCCTATTTCTGCAGCACGAACCAGTGAATCTAAGCTTCCCAGTATTGCGGTGAGGTCAAGCTAACTTTACCCATATTGTCAGCTGGAGTATTCGATCATGATGTACAATCTTTGTTTCCAATTGATAACGAAAAACAGTACAAAAACAATTGTTAAATTCAGGAGTCTCAAATGGCGAACTAAATCCTGAAATACATTTCAACTTCAACAGATAAGCAGACCACATCCTTGTATGCCACTCAATCGGTGCACATGAAACGTACAATGTATAATACGATCCAAATGAGAGATGGGCTGCGGCAGACAAATGCCTTGTTCATTATTTTGATGCTTGGGTAATAATGAGTTTTTTCATTATTCTGTTCGCGTCAGCGTGAGCAATTTTCAGTTGTATGATAATATTATTACGATGATGAGTGATAGTGAAACTGGTTGTACTTGAAGCTCTATGGTAACACTATCATTATCATCAGTGCCAGTCATGCTTAACTGCAACACTACCCACCCACGCGAGAGGCCGTTACTTCAGCTCAACAATAACACGATCCCCAAGTACAGTACTAGTGTTCAGACTATCTATCACCGCCAACACTGCATAAATCCAACACTATTCGCTTGCTCAGCGTGCACACTGAAATCTCGCCTGCAGTAGAAATTTATTGTACAGGAAAACTGACCTTTGCCTGTAACAAGCGCGGCGTCATCCTGTAGCGCTGAACTTGTGTGAATGATCCAGCATAATTCTCACCTCTCTGGCGAGGCACTAAAAAAACATTGCAAAAACGTGCACTTTTGAGTGACTTCTGAGAAAACAACAGAATCCTATGATTCTCCATCACTTAACACACATAGATAAGTAAATAGGTACCTATGTAAAATGTAGAATTATAGTTTTACTTTACTGATGTATAAGAATTTTGCTATATGCCCAAGAAATGTCATGAATGAGAGAGCAGTCAAATACATATTATCAGATAGCTACATGTTACCGCAGTGGTATGGAGAACACTTTTTACCTTATAGGTTCAAAACGTAAGTACATAGATTTGGAACCCTTGAATGTTTTGCACCGAGTAGAAAAGCAAATGAGGAAAGATACGGAATATAGAGTACAATGGTAAACTAACTAAAAGAATCTCATTGGCAAAGATATTCAAAGAATTGTCTGTATCATGGAAAATAAACGTACGTTAAGGGGAGGCAGACCTCTAAAATTGTCAAAAATTTCAATTTTTTTATTACATATTTCCATTCTATAACTCTTTAGAAATCATGGAAAAGTTAAATAAATCATTATCTCAATTAGTTTATGCGTGACACACGATTGAAAACATGAGCATATTATAATTATAATGACTTACCCAAACTTTGAGTGGGCGTACTGAAAAATGAGTTTCTGTATTGAAAAAAAAATCATGACAAATTCATTTTTCATCCTATTCCTTTGAAATTTGTCGTGAATACTGCTATATAAGTAGTAGGTACAGACGTATGGTTCGCAATTTTGGATAAAATATAAATTTACAAATTTATTAGACCAGAAACATGTTATATACATGAAAATATGAATTTTTGCATAGTAGGTGAAAGTAAGACCTCATATTTCATAATATGTGAAAATTATCACAAAAAGCGAACCATACCTTCCTAAGTAATGACTTCAAGTTCAACCATACCAAATTTCATGTCTCTATCACAATTATTGACGTCATGGTGACGTATGACGTCATTGACGTCCTAATGACGTCACTGATGACGGATCACTTTTTCACTCATACATGATGTCAGAAATCATATTTTGAATACACTCTGTAAATTTCAGGTTTAAAACACGAATATTGTATTTTTTATGAATTTTTTTCACTAAAGAGGTCTGCGTCCTCTTAATGAACCTTTAAGAGAGAAATGGGAAATTTAAAGACGATTTTTTGTATTGATTTCTACGCTAGTCAATTATTCCTGTTTTTCTTTACCTGCCGTTATATTTCTCTGTATTTTCCCTTTTTTAAAAAAATTCCGGATTCCAATTCTAAAGGTTCGATGTATAACTTTTGTTTTTTTAAGAGTACAGCATTTGACTTCGAATTGCTTGGATACGTCTGTGACAGTATAATTTCTGTTCATTACGTCGCAAATGAAATATTTTAAACTCATACTGTGCCATAAGCTGCAGCATTGTCCATACATTTTGACCTATTGTACCCTTTATTACCTTCTCCAACTGTTACTTACCCCCCCCCCCCTCCTCCGCTCACCATGGGTAATCATGGCGGCAATAGTAGGTATATTACTCATGAAAAGACTGGTAATACAGGAGTGTTGGTCGATAAAATCAGATTTATTACCCAAGTAAAAATGATTGTTTTCATTACAAAAGGGTTGAAAATTGTTGTGTTTTGTTTGTGCGTCTGTGTTTCTTGTATTTTCACGTACCCTCATAAACTATGTTGCGTATCCCCAGGAGTACACGGACTCCAGTTTTGACGACACTGCCATAAGGAATAGGTAGTGTGGATGGGAAAACACTCACAGATATCTTAGGTTATAAATAAACTAATCCACACTTTGGCAGAAACCAACACGCAATCTGTGAAATCCACAATAATTGTCATGGAAATAGACTTAAAGTCCTCTGTCAGTGGTTGTTTTTAACTTGGAATTAATTAATATCCAATAAACGTCGCTTCATAGAAGGCATTTCTCATTAGACTATTAAATTGAGCTAATATTCGACGCAGAGAACCTATAAAATCCATAACGCTATTGCAAGATAGCAGAGAGGCTTTTCCTTTTGAAAATCGAATTTAAGTCTTGATTTCACAATCAAACTAGAAACGCTAAACACTTTTTACTTCGACTTCGATTTCATCTGGATTCAGCTTCAAGTTTTCTCAATTTCCAGAAAATTAAATTGTTCAATGACTGTTCTCCTGAAATAAAACCCTTCATTTACCGACGATGTATTACTTTTACGTTTCTACTTCTCGAACATTGATCCCTTATTATCAAATTTTTAAATCACCTGAAGTCAAAGCACACGTCTATATTGAATTTACAGGCAAAAAAGAAGTAAACAAAGAATTAAACTTGTTTTTTGATATTGAAGATCATAGCAAAAACAAGTAAGAAACTCCGGCCCGCAGAAAATATAAAGTTTGATTCTCTTGTCCCAACAAATTTAAACGAAATCAATTATCTTGTCTTCTTTCGCAGGCATTTGAAACTTGTTTTCTATCAAACTTCCTTGGTATCATCTTATCATTAATTGAAAATCACTTCATGCACAACAGATTCGCATCGTCTTTAGTTCAGAATGTGCTTAGCAGAACATTAGAAAAGATATATGGTGTAGACTCTAGAGCATCGACTTTGGAAAGTTAGTAGTATATTTCTCAATTCCATTTCTTGAAAAATATTCTTGTTCTTTAAAATAACTTTTTTCAGATTCAAAGATACTGTTCCACTTTCTCCTACTTCCTCGTTAATACATAATTCCTGTGTCTCTTAAACTGGCGAATCCAGAAAGCAATTTACTGCAAGGATATGTAAATACTAAAGTATTTCTCTTCGCAATTGCCAGAGGTTGACATATATCAGAGGCAAAATTTTTAATCAGCTGGAGTAATTTTTCAAATTCTTTATTACTGCTGCAACATTGACTTGACTATAGTTGAATCAATTCATATCCCTAAAAACCGAAAACGTCACTAATATAAATACAGTGTAATCTTTGGCAAAAACTTATCCTGTTTGAATGCATGCACAGGCCAGTTCTGCGGATTTCTTACCTTCGCCAAGAAGGTAATATTCATATCGAAATTTGTTTATTTATCTTTTTGTTGTTCGTATTTCTATCACCAAAATAACTCGAGAAGATATGGATGGATCTTCATGAAACGTAGGGATTGTTAGATATGTTAGGAGACACAGATGATTAACTTTTGGTGAAGATCCGTTCAACAGTTTTGATTATTTATGTCCTTGTAAATTCTTGGCGATACAAATCAAAAAGTCATAAAAGAACCTTCATGAAATTTGCAGGAAATGTTTTAGATGTAAAAAGAAGCGAATGACAAAATTTTTGACGATCTTTTCGTCCGTTTGTCTCTAAGTTTATTTTCTGTTTCTGAGCAGCATGACTCAATAAGTTATGAAGAGATCTTCATGAACTTTATAAAAATATTAAGAGAAACAAATGATTAAATTTTGGCAACGATCTGTTAATCCGTTTGTGAATTTGTCTCTCTGCTGATCTGTTCTTTAGTCAAACATAATTTCAAAGTTATGGACGGATCTTCATCAAATTTACAGGAACAATTGGGAATGTAAAGAGAAACAAATGTCTGCATTCTGGTTATGATGTTAGACCGATTATGTATTTGTCTCTTGGTTTGTCTTTTTGTTTTTCAACGAATAATAACTCAAACATTTTTGGAGGGATCTTCAAGGAATTTGAAGGAATTGCTTGGAATGGAAGAGGAACAGTTGACCAAATTTTGGTGGTGATCCAAGGAAATTATGGAATCAGAAGCAATTTTGATTTTTTGTTATTAATTTGCGGTGCTTGGCAGAGCCGTGCGCTTCTTTAATGTATTTCAAAATAGTGTTTTACTTGTGATATCATTTATGTTACTTGCTTTTAGCTTTGGCATCTTATCTACCACGTTGTAGCTACTTTAGAGGTCGACACCATTTTTGAAATTCAGAATATGGTTTCTAGTGAAAGGGAAAGCTCGACTAATTTTATTTCAACAACATCACAAACAAAAATTAAATGATTCTCATCTTTAGTGCTGTAATTTGAGCAATACTCAAATTTTGATTTCCAACAGGAAAAAGCACTTTCTCCCGTTATAAACTATTATATTTCTAAACATTTACTATTCAGTGCTAATATTGGAAACATTCTCAAAAAATGTAATATTTATCTAGCCACTATCATTCAGTAATATTGATTTAACACGGTCGTCAAAGACAGAACGTTTATCGCGCAACTATTAATCGGTATCGCAGCAGCCACGCTTTCTCTCGCCAAAACGCCTCGATCGTCTACCTTCCCCTTCACAGGCTGCAAACAACAATTTGCCGGGATGCAATAGCATAACAAATACTCGAGTCTCCCCCACTGCCTTTCTCACGCGCACGCCAACGGTTGGAGCAGACCAGCACAAACTTCTTTGTTTTGAGCAGGACGGAACGACCTCTGTCAGTGAGAGTGTGCGTGTGTGCAGTTTCCACGGCGCTCTCTCGCTCGACGGTTCAACACACAGCAAAATTCTTGATTGGAATCACTAGAAACTTCAGCCATGTCAAGGACGCGTGGAGTGTTGCAGCGGGCGGGCTGTCCTCACGCTCCCTCCTTCTCCCGCACCTCCTGCCACCACTTGGCGTCTTTTTGGTGAAACTGCAACTTGGTCAGGGAGACTGAAGGTCGATTTGTCTGTCACCCGCGACGTGCATTGTACAATGCTAATGCCACAACGTCAGGTGTTCTTGGGGTGTTTGTCACGGCGAGGAGCGATGCCGATTCCAGAGCATCAGGTGTAGGTGTACTGTGGTCGATCTGTCAGGCACCTGCGACGTGCACTATTTACGCTGCTTACTACAGAGCGCCAGAAGTGCTGAGGTAAATTTGTCTGTCATGAAAGGGAACGATGCTGACTCCAGAGTGCCATGCCAAGCGGTCAGGTAAATACGACCAGCGGCACTGGACGATGCTCCAGAGCGTCTGTACATTACAACTTAATAGCTACGAGTTGATTCGAGAAAGATCCGTTGAGAAAGTAAACTTGTGATTATATATTTTTCCACCATAACTAGTATTCAGTCCAGCGAATTCTGTATCATTATCTTTGTTTCCGTAGGCGCGACACAAAATTGAACCTGATGTATTTAAAGTTTACGAACAACTTAAACCTTGCCAGCGCTGCTTCATACAATAAGAATGCATGTCATTAATTTATTACTGAATATGTAGAGAAGCGTTTAATTAATGCGACAATTTCTTCATCCACACACACTTGTCTATGATAACGATATCATTCCATGTCACTGAAGATATGCTCGTGGATATCGGATAAGTTCTTATGATTTTCCGCTAGGGTGGGCCAAAGAAGATTGTTCTACCTACTGAATGTAATACTCAAAGCTAGTCCTCTCAGCCCTCGAAATTAATTTGTTCCTTCCTGAGTTGGTTGTTATAGAGTATTTGGGAGTTAGTTTTCAGTATGCAATTAAAGATGCAATTAAAGAACAACTACATAATTCATTTTCCACAACCAAATGTGTTTGATTGGTAAATTAAGTCATACTTCAGCTAGATATATCAATCGTGCCCAGCAACATGTGCGAGTGCTTCTATGAACAATTGCAATTGATAGTCATATATACCTCGGAGGACATATGTAGTGGACGCGCTCGTCCACGAACTTTCTTCCAATCTTTCGTAAATAACTGCATTCTTTGCTGGCTGGGGACATCAGCGAGTGAGGGAAGGGCGACATCTAGCTCATGCAGTTCTCCTACTATCTTACATGCATATAATATCCACTCGCACTATATTTTGATTTTCAATTCTCTAGTGGACGCGACAAATATAACAGTAGATATCCAATTTATCAACTACCTTAAGCATACGTTCCGTCTTAAACGTAAATTTTTCGTTAGCAGGTACCACGAGCCAATTTGTGCTTCAATAAGTGGATGATGCGGTGCAGCCACTGGCTGTCAGCCAGTCACTCACGCCAGGTTTGCTGCTGAATGTCGGGTATTGGAGGCCGAAAACTACAGCCCTTGACAGCAGCTTGAACCAGAGAGGACAGAAATTCGCTTCAGTTTTATCTCCTCCGAGAAACATTCTGACTCACAGCACTCGTAAAATCTATGACGTCACTATTATGTTATCTCAGTAGTATTGAGAAGGTTATCTTGAAGTATGAGAGTCTTGTACGATATCAATTACCTTCATTGTATCTCTATTGTAGATAAGTTTCTTGAAATTTTTAAACCCTTAAGACAAACATATCAAGAAAGTGCGTAACCCTGAGCATGCAGAGTAACCTTGCAGCAACGAAACATGATTGTATTTAAAAATGTGTTAGGAATATGTTGGCTAAACAGAAAACTCATTTTATAATTAGATTTTGTCTCATATCATTGCAAATAGTCCTTAATTCATCGAACCTCTATACTGTAGAATCACTAATTTTTCGTTATCTTCGTACTATTTCTTAATAATTGAAACAAACGAAGATGAGCGTTAGTGAAGGGGCAAATTTCAGCAAGCGCGGAACATCCACACCTATTTTGATATCCGTATCTCCATCCGAGGATGCTAACATGGTAACATCCGCAATCGCATCCGCGGATGTCAGAACTATAAAATGGCTAAAGATCCGCATCCGCAGAAAAGGAGGCGCAGATGTGCAAGTCTTTCACTATACACTAAGCTCATCCATAGTGCTGAAAACTGCAAATTCTCATTTAGTTTGAAATGTGTGCAAGCGCTGTCTCCGTCAACAAAGCACCATCTAAGTTTTCTTCCAAGTGTTGTACAAACTGCGGTAGTGAGAAGGGGTCTGCGTGTTGTGGGGGTGGCGCGAATATCTGCATCTGCGGAACATCCGCACCTCTTTTGAACAACCGCATCTGCGGATATCGAGATGGTAACATCTGTAATTGCATCTGCGGATGTCAGAACGCTCAAGGTGCCGCCAAAAAATTACATCCGACCCCTCACATATGAGCGCATACATAGAAAAACACAAATTTATTTTAAAATGGGGGACACAGTAAATAATAAATTCCAATGCAATCCATCCACTGTATAATAATACGCAGTTTCTAGGTTGGTTGGTTGCTTGCTTGCTTCCTCGTATGGTTGGTTTGTCCGTCTCTTCGTCACGACGTTAAGGATTTACACTGGAGATACTTTATCTTTTGAAGATCAGGATGAGGTGACAGGATACTCGAGTCTTAAGTAAATATAGCTGATAAATATTTTTTCTGGAATATGCAACAGCTTTTGCATATTCTGAAGTCTGGTTCGCTTAGAAATGTAGTTAGGTACCATTTGATATCCTACTTTTTATTATTAACTTGGTATACGAGAATTTCAATTTTGGAAGGAGTTTTATTATTATATTCTTGTCGGACATAACCCATTACGCTTATGTTTTCGTTGGCTGAATTTCTTCGAGACAGTTAGAGACATTTTCGTTGAGCAGAAGACAAAGTATTTATAACTCTTATTTCCACCAAATTTCCTTAACTGTTTTGCTACTGCTAACTAGATTACAGCAGGAACCGAGTATTTCCAGTGAATTCATTTGCTTGAACTATATTTTCTTAGTACTATTTAACTTTCAGTCATTTTAAACTAAATATTCCCGCTTTTCTTTTTTTTTCTTTTTCTTTTGAGGAGGGATATTTTGCACTCCCAGACACATGACGGCATAACTTTCGTTAATTTAATGGAAAGTCGAGCCTGCACGTATGAGACAGAGTTTGCAGCAAAACCTTCACCGCACACAAGAACAATAAAAAGCTGCATTGCGAAATTATTGCCGTCAGTTTTGACAGCTGAGTGCTCTTGATATCCAGCGATTTCGTACGCACATCTCGTAAGTGTTCAAAAAATTGCATTGCTTGCGCTATTGGCAAATCTGCACCCATTAAATGGAAGTATAACTGGTGTAGAGACTTACGGTATGCTTGAAAAGTCCTGCTTCCGCCGAGATATCCTAATCCAATTAGCTTTAATTCGTCTAAAACTTCAATCTTGAGTTCTGGAATCGCCCTTTAAGGTGGAGTGTTAAATCTAAATTTGAAGCTGTCTAAGCGTTAGTGATTTCCGATTAATGCCTTATGCTCGATCCAAAGTGACGAATTTAACTCTGATGGTTGATATTTTCAGCTGAGTGAACCTAATCGAATTATATTATCACGACTGAATCGAGCGAGCAAACAAGCACAATGTGTAGAGCCTGCCATCTGCCACATAAGAAACAAACAAAAAAAATGCTTTCGGTTCCTCACTACTCGAATTTTTGCGATTTGACTGATGAAATGGTTGTTTGGGAAACGAAAGAAGTGCTTGAGAAGTAAGCCGAGCTGGAGAACTTAATGCTCACTGATTATGGACGAACGACTATTAACACTGATTTCTACAGCAATTACTTCGTTTAGTTATTATTCTTAATTTTAGGGTTTGAATAACACCTAGCTGTTAAGATTTTTCTAATTATGAATTTGAGTAACAAATGGACTTTTTTCTAAATTAGTCTTTTGATGTATCAACAAAATAAGGAACCTCGAACTTCAAAACATACAAAAAAATTATACCAGATACGAGTAAAAGATGCCTAACAAAAATACGTTTAGGGTATGAATTCTTAAGAAGCGAATTATTTAATGTCTGTCACCAAAATTTTTGATCTGACATTACTATTTTCTTACTTTTAAAGAACAATAACTTAACTATGTCTTCCTGCTTCATATCTGTTGTGAACCAGTTATAAGTGATTATTTTGAAATTCAAAAATCAACTACGACGTTAGAGACGTTTTATCTGCGGTAAGCTTTGTAAGCAATCACTATCACTATATATATTTTTTTTTTGAGAGAGAGAGAGCGAGAGAGACAGGCTGACTGTAATATTTCTTGATGCTAACGTTGTACTGTTTTGAAATGAGGTTGCCATTGCTTACGGAGTTTATTTTGTTGTAGCTTAAAAAGGAAACTGTAGAATTTTTGGTATTATTTGAGGGGTTTCTTTCTAAATGGGGTAGCAGCGTTAACTTAACTTAAGAATTAAAGTGGGTCTAAGCATTTAGGTTCAAATTTAATTATGATATTGTATGAATATTCAAGCACTTTCAAAATTAAACTTTATTAGTGAAAGAGCCGTAATATCTGAATCATAACCTCAAAATAACTTTAAAAGCTAGAGTTGAAGGTTACCTTGTCCAACCCTTTTATATAAGCATGGTTTTGCTATTGGACCTCCCATTGTACACCAAATAATATTTAAGTCGTAAATAACTGGCAAACTTAACGATTCTAAGACAGGCAGATTCATCTTAGCAATTTAACCAAACACATAAACTGAAAAAAAGTGTCGCTTGGAAAACCAAAACTGGAGTTGTAATGCATAATGCTGCCAATAGCACAGATGCTCCAAATCAATTACCTCTCTGTCTCATAGTGCATCAGTATGTAGCGTTCCCATTATATACTCAAGAATAAATTCGAGATCAGAGGGTTAACCATGACCGGTAAAGTGCTTCTCGTTGAACTGCATTGTTACATTGGCAGTAGCTAGAGTGTTAATGAGAACTGTTCCAGGCCACAGAGCAGCCATGGGTGAGGGAGGAGGTGAGGGGATAGGCTCTGAGGGGAGGGGGAGTGAGGTGCGGTGTCCCTGGGCGTCCATGCAGAAAACACTATTCATAGTACATGATTTATTACTATATATGTATCGACTAAGAATTTATTGTATCACCCGTCTCTGTCTAAAAGTATTTTTATTCTCAGTGAACATCTTGCAGCACAAGACCTTATATTCGCTATTCTTTCGCCATTGGAGCAGACTATGCAGAAGTCGAGCGGCAGATCGCACTGTGCAGAAATTGACCCGGATGACACCAGCCAATACTGCCGGAACCACGCTCTACAAATGACCGGACGTGCAACTCATGAATGGATGTTTTGCTAGAGCGTCGATTTGATTCACTGTGAAGAGGGCTGGCTAACAGAAACTTCTTGGATGAAGTCTCCTCAGCAGCATAAATCCGGGGGCATAAACATTGTGCCAGTTGATTCGCTCATAAGTAATGTACACTGTAGCTCCGGCATTAGACTGCGCAAGGCTGGCCGTGCTGCTGCTGCTGGCCAATATCTGCTCAATTGTAACGCGATCAGTCCAGGAAGACTGGAAGCGAGCGCAAGTATGGGCGTCTTGGAAGGCCAAGGACGCGTGGGGCTGGTGCAAGTTTTTGGGTGCTGCCGAGCGGGGCACCGCGGCGCGCCGCTGCCTCACTTCTCCTGCAACCTTCGTGGCGGCAACAGTGCACTTCGCAGCTGGAGCTTAGGTACGTACGTGCCTCTTGCTTCTTCTTCTTTCAAAGTTTGTTCAATTGCAGGTGGTGAATCGGAAATCACAGCCGATGGCGTCGACTGAAATAATATCATCAGTTATTGAGCATTGTTTATGGAGTTTTTATATTCGTGAATAATGTGTGTGTGTGAAGTAGACAAGCTGTGAAGTGATGTGTGTAAATATGGAAAATTCTTTAAATAAAATTTAAATCTCTAACCCGGAGCTAACTGTTTTAGCTGATAAACATTATAAACGTTTTAAATTTCCTGTTCAGGGATAAAAATGTTTTCATTTCTTGATAGTTTCTAAATTTGATGAGTCGGGAAGTTCAGTGATACAGAATAAAATCTTTGGAAGCGAGTGAAGTGATAAACGATAATTATTCATGTGATGTAAACTAGTGAGATTTCTATGGCAAAAAAGAAAGTATGAATATAGGTCATCCGTCACTGGTGCCCTGACATAACATTGACCCACGTTTTCCTCACTTCCTATATTCTATTCGATATTAACAGCTGTTGCAACGAGTCAACAATGTGCTCAGCTATGTGCATTTATTCATACTCGTAAACAGCCTGTTAGTTTTTGAACATTTCTCCGCAAAAATTTGTAATATTTTAATCTCGGTTGCTTCGTATCACTCTGCTAAATGTTTCTTTTTTTAATGTAATTTGATTCTTCTGCTTAATTAAAAAATATCCCATTCTGCAAAAGTGAATATTTCCAAATGTGTTTTAGATATGTGTTTATCATCATTGATACGATACATGCCTCCATTTTGTCGTTTTATAACTTACTGCTTCGTGTAGTTCTTCAAGTACATATACCCACACTATCTTGGTACCCTATAGTAAATTGCTCACGCAACTTGTTGGCCAAAAATAGCTAGAGGACGTGTTGGTGCATAAGTTCACAGCCTTGCTCTTTATTAATGTGCAGCTTGCAACAGGTAGCCTAGAGCCCGCACCAAAAATAGACAAACTCACCATAGTCGCTCGCTATCGAACACGTGTATCTAAAATCGTAAATATTTTTTTATAAACGGCTGGATTAATTTTTGCGCTACATCAAGCTAGCCCGCGCAGTTTTTACACTTTGAATTAATTAACAAACAGCGTAAGCTTTGATGTGCGGTAGAGTGTACATGATGCCAGGCGAATATGTTATTCATTTCTCCACTTTGTGACTTACTGCAATGTTCATCATTTCCAATTCACTTGACGTTATAGCTGCAATAATTTTATGTGTTAATATCTTTTGGGTGACAACAAAAGAACTGTCGGTTTTTACAGCTTTTATTCTCATTTTGCTTCTTCACGACTAACGGACTAACTCTTTAACGTTACGCTGAAAACTAGGCTTCCACTTGCACGGTGAAAAATTGAGTGAAAGCGAGCATTTTATTTTATTTTTTTTCCTTTTTTCTTGCCTACGAATCGTGTTGAATTTGTGCGCTTATTTATCATAGTTTGATAATTGCGTTTTAACTCAGTAGATGAAACCATTAACTTTCTATTTGGACCAAGAGCGCCTTGGCGAAGACTGACCAAATGCAACCGATCCATGTCGCTCTCTTCTTCATTGCAGCGACAGAATCAGCGCCATGCTCTCCGAAACCTTCATTATCGGCTGCTCTCCTCTTCCTCGTTCTTCCAATTACAAAACCTATTTGCCGGGGCGTTTTTTAACCTATCAGTGAAAGCTTCTTTTCCCCTATGTCCTTTAGCAAAGAAAAAA
The DNA here is from genome assembly GCA_001587735.2 of Parhyale hawaiensis. Lineage (NCBI taxonomy): Eukaryota > Metazoa > Arthropoda > Malacostraca > Amphipoda > Hyalidae > Parhyale > Parhyale hawaiensis. Next base: position 8,272,807 of record LQNS02278140.1, on the reverse strand, counting down.
AAATGAACGAGAAATTAAGTCGCGTATTCTTAGAGTTCGGCTCGCTGTTCCTATATCTGCTGTTTATTTATGATGGAATAATGGCTGCCAAAGCTTTGATTTCTTCCCCGAAAGTTCGGGCTTTTGCATAACGTCTTGAATTCGATTCTGGTAAACTTGTTTATTCGCCCTTGTGATGATAGTACTACAAGTAATGAGCTCGTCAAGCACACTAAGTCAGCTATAACGTACCAACATGTGTTTACTAAGTTTTAAGTGTTTTACAATTTTTTGTCATATCTTTGATATTTTGCAGTGTGATCTTGGGTTCTCTAGAAAAAAGAACACTGGCAACCCTAGAAATAAATACATGCGCAGGTAACACTGGTGCGTCTATGCGCGTCTTGTGGAATGTATCATGTTTAAAAAAATGTTGTATTAGTAAAATTACTTTTAGTCATTCAATCGATACACTATCATTGTGCTAATTAACGGTATTTTTTTTTCTCTCTCTCTCTCTCTCTTTCAAGCAATGAATAACAAGTATGCAGCATCTTCTATACTTTTTAGCTAGAATTCTTTTTTGGCTAGCTTAACATAATCGTCAGGCATTTTTACACAATGCTTTCCCTAATTAGCCTGCATTTCAAGTATTCTACGACTTCAACACGCATAATACCCGTTGCTACGGAGCTGCTGTGGTATCAGATATTATGGGTCTAAACCATAAAAAATATCTATATAACTGAGTTCTGTACTTTCAGAACAGATTTTGTTAAAATTACTTCTACATATCCTGCTCAAACATCACTATACCGGTTCGCACAATTCAATTACAAGCTCAACTAGATGCGAGGATGTGCAGCTCGCATGTCGATACTTCCGTATCTATGATACCGACTTTAAATATATATCTGGATGACATTCGAGCTGCATATCCGCTGAATAGTATGTGCTTTCGATTGCATAGTGTCGCCCCGACAATACACTGGAAATACCTACTACATAAATATGGGATTGTTGCAAGAAGCGTTTACCTCCAAATTAAGGTCAAGCCCAAAAGTTTGTCATTCATCACTAATGATCAAGTAATAGTTACAGGCGATATTTTACTGTTTCTTCAACTAGAATCACATTGAAGGTAGCCACGTGCACAAACAGGCAGTAAAAAATAAACAAGTGGCATTCAAAATCGAATAACTCAATACTGAGTATCGTGAGTAGAATCTTCAAACAAATAAATAATGCTGTTGCCGTACAGTTGAGAAATCGTAAGCCTATGAAGATACAATACTATTTTGCGCTTGACGGTGCCTCCTGATAAGAGTGCCATTATCAATTTGTAATCATCAAGAGTTCGGTGTAGTATCTCTATAATAACTCTGACACTATCTCACTATCTGCTAGAGTTCATCCAATCTATTTGGTTATTTTTTCCTCTTTGCTACACTCAGTGCATTGTTTATTTAAGTTTATAAAATAAATTTAAAAAAATAGCATTTATAAATATATGACCAAATGGCTGAAATGAATCTTCCACGAGGCAGTGCAAAATTCATGCAAACGCCCTGAGCAGAAGAGACGCCGTGCAAAAAGGTGTAACTGAAATTACCCCTGGATCCTCTAATTATTCATTTTCTGGAGATACCACAACTGTTACTTTCATGCGTAATGGTTTCCTGCTTCCTCGTGTCTTTTGTTTATGGGCTTTGCACAGAGGATCTGGAAAACGTTTTCCCACAAAAAGTTTAATGCCTTAATTTAGCACCTTGTAAAACAAGCGTTCTGGAACTGATTTTGGCACATGTAAAAGGAAACGTATAAATGGATCTTTACCGGGCTCGAATGTATCTGGTTTCACGAATTTCGAACTGTAAGATATACCTAGGCTGATCTATTCTACCGTGGTGAAGACCTGTAGTGATAATAGCACAATAGGTTTCTGTCATAGACACACACTAAAACTCAAGACATGAAACGAAGGGTGATTGTAGTTTACCCGGTGTTAGAACCTGAGCAACTGCTAGAAGGTAGTGAAATTATTTGACAAAAAAGCTATACAAATGGGTCGATCGTAGTAGTAATTCTTTTATTGACGTTTGCGTATGTACCATCCGATACACAGTAGAATCGAATAAACACTGCTGTGAGTCATAACTAAATAAAAAGCTATGTTGTTTGGAAAGTCATAAAACGTCTATCTATGCTGTACCGTAAACACAGGCTGGATGGGAAACAACAGCATCTTATTTCAAAATGGATGGTATCAGAGCTATCGTAGCTGCTCTGTGTTGCTATCAGTAGCAGCCACGGTCCTGAGCCTCTGTAAGGCCCTTAGCCAAGTCCCCCTATTTAGACAGTATAGGCGTGCTTATGACATTTTGCCTCAGCACGCCGGTTGGTGCACTCGTAAAATTTGTTGCTCCTTGTTGCCAACTCAGATAGCTAAATCATCGAGCCCCACACGGCCTGTAGCTCACCGGTTGCTGTGCCCAACCAGCTTGATATTATTGCTCTTTGTTGCCTACTTAGGCAACACTGAAGCCAAGCCCATGCAAGTTATTGTAGGGCCGCTCGTACGCCTATTGGCTTACCTAACCAACTACGCGCAGTTCCAACTTTGTTGCCAACGCAAGCCAATGGGAAACTGAGCCTCTACGGGGCCCCCAACACGCCGGTTGGTGTACCCAGGAACCTACCACTCCTAGTTCTTGCCCAAAAGGCAGCGTGCCGAGCAAACCTGTTAGATTTTTTGCATAAAAGATGCGTCTACCGCAGCCGTTTGGTCCCTAGCAACTCTTGTCTGTCGCTGATTTCAACTTTGACATTAAAACTGCCCTCTGATTTAACCTCGTAACAGCTCAGTGTCTTTCCTGGTTATCCACCATGGATTTGTTTAATCGTATCCCAAATTTAACCTCCTCTCAACTACCATCTTACAGTTGCTCTTAATACATTTTATTACAAAAGTCAGTTGTTTGTTGGTTTGGCTTTTTGGAAATTATTAATGATAGCACTGGTACAACTTTTCCATATGTTCGAGGCAGTTTTCACTGTTTTGCAAATTTACCACATATATGCTTTGTGGCAATTACTAAAAATTTTGCCCTATTAGAATAACGTGACATAACTCTCACAGAATTTGGGTTCGAAAATACAAAGAAATAAACATGAAAACATGACTGTCTCAGCGATAGCTTTCACGCTCACACAAAAATGTACTTGATAAACACTGGAGGCGTCTGCGCGTATACTTACATTAAACTTTCTTATATCCGTCCATACACAACAGCTATTTCTTACTACGCCGATTTTTCTTATTTGCTAAAGTTAATCTTTAGCCGTATACCGCCAGCACAGTCTCACATAATGTGCATCAACATGTCACCCTATCATGTAAATAATACAGCCCCATACAACGTTTGACTGGCCCCACAGAACGGCAGTACTAGTCCCACATAATGTCAGCAATAGTCCAACATCATGTCAGCAGTGGGACTAGCCTCACATAATGTCACTAATGGCCCCACATAACGGCAGCAATAGTCCCGCATACCGGCAGCAACGGCTCCACATAGCGTCAGCAATGGTCCTACATAACATCAGCAATGGCCCCTCATAATGTCAGCAATGGTCCCACATAACGGCAGCAATGCATGGCGCCGCATAGCGCCAACACGGCCCCAGCTAACGGCAACCGGTGGGCGTCCGTCTTAAATAAGGTTTTCACGACCGATTTTTTGTACCAACTGTACAGACGACATTTAGCCGCGCGGTCGCTCTTATGCAATGTGAGGGGCCGCACAAGCGTCACGTCCCTGTTCCGTTCGCCGGCCTTGTGACGGACAGTCGGAACAATGCAGACAGAGCTCGCGCCGACTGAATTACTAGCACTTCCGAACGAGTCTTGGTTGTTTTTTCAAAATAATTTGAAATTATTGAATTTAGGTTGCTGGTTTTCCAAAGTAAGCCGCAGACTTTCCGAAATTACCTGCATTCTTTCCGAAACAATCAACCGTCTTGGTGAAATAATTTGTGGTGCTTCCCAAGTAACCCAGTAAAAGTACCACAAACTAATACGCACTCATTCGGAAAAAACCCACAGTCTTTCGAAAACAACATGGAGTCTCTCAAGGCCAACAGTGAACTTATCCGAAACAGCCTGTAAGCTTTCCGAAGGACCCTACAGTTTTTGTCAACGAAGCTCGTAGAGTATCCAATGGCAAACTGAAAAAGTTATGGACGGATTTTTAGCAATTTGTAGGGATTATACGTGCGTTGGGAGGAACAGATGATCAACTTTTAGTGAAGATCCCTTCATTTCTTTGATTATTTGTTTGTCTGTCTATCCATTTTTTATCTTATCACCATAACTCAAAAAGTTATGGACGGATTTTGTCTTAAGTGTTTCTACTGTACACAGTTAAATTTTCTCTGGGTCAGCGGTGAAGAAATATATTGTTTTTGCCTCTTAATTTACGACCTACGAATTTTTCAGTTAACATCCGTCTATGAAGCATTATACTCACTGATGAAGAAAAATCTATATTTGCAAAGTATTAGCACATTTATTTATTTACTATCAAAATCTTGTACTAGGTATTATGGGGTGTCATTAATTTTTGAGTTGGTTTGTATACGGTGCAATGTAATCAACACAGCACCTGTACGAGACTATATATATGACTTCTTTCTCGTTTCCTGTTTCTTCCTTTCTTTTTTTATTTTATTTTATTTTATTTTATTTTATTTTATTTTATTTTTTTTTGCATCGTGTAGAAACGTGATTCTCACAATGGAGTAAAGCAGCTCCCCTCCATGGTAAATTCTAGGTTTCAGAGCGGGTCCTTTCCAGTACAAATAAATGGACTTAGACTATTATAGTACTTATAGTAATAACTTTTTTAGCATTAAGCACATTTATTCTTCCATCTAGGGAGTGATGTTGCATAATCTGGGGTAACAAACAGCAGGACCCCGTGCGATAAGCAAATGTTGCCAAAACGGGGGAAATGGTTCCGTTTTACTTTTCTATAATTGTTTTTATAGCTACAACATACCTGTGCACTAACTTACTACGTATTGACATCTTGTTTTACACTTTTTCTGTGGTCGTGACTACAGATCAACGTGCTTACACATATCGCTTTAAAATAAATATCGTTGCTGCGAATTGAAACTCGCTCAAAATTGAGATAGATATTGGAAACTGTGTAAGTGGCACCTGGTGTAGAGTGTAGAGGAACAACTGCACAGTCTGCTAAGATTTCAAGCAACTCTTAGTTTAATATTGGACGAGTCGAAGCTTCTCCCGACGCAGCCTCATTGGAAGAGCAGAGAGAAACGTTCTCGTGTTCCGACTCGCGTGTATATAGCGGGTTTTACATTATGATGAAAACGTAAAAGGAATTCTTCTGCATGATGATGGGAGAAATAACATTCTACTCCATGCTACACGGAGAAAATTGCTGTTTTGTACCGTGATGAGAACGAAAAGCAGAATACCCATTAATGATGCAATGCAATGATGATGCATTGATTGGGTGAAATGAAATTTTTACACAATCTCACACACACCAAAGACGAAATTGAAGGAAGGAAATTAGATGATATATTCTCGTATATAATGAAATGGGGAAAATCGCATTATTTTATACGGTGAACGAGAAAATACTATTTTCTACGTAGTGTAAGGGGAAAATGGCATTCGTACATATTATGAAAAGAAAAAATTAAACTCTAGGAAGATTGAGACTTGTTTATGACGCAAATGGTGTATATTACAGTAATGTTTCGAAGCCACTAGCTTAGGATAACACTAAGTATCTTACCTTGGAACTAGCCTCTCACCCACATGCAGCAGCTTCGCCATATGCAACACTTCCCGTACGTAGCGTGATCTCCAACATCTTTAAAGCACACACGGAAGATTCTTTTTTTGTGATGACTTTGCCCCCACTTTGTACCTGGCACGTCGCTTGACCACACCCATGCCTGAGACTCCACTGGTGCTGCAACGTTGTCTTCGCCGCTTGATTTTCACAGTCCACAGCTAACCTTCTTTGCACCCTTCCGGGAGCAAGTTGGGGTTAGGTAGAGAGAATGGAGAAAACTAGAGTGCCCGCGCTGTCAAAAATAACAGCGATGAATTTGTGATGACCCTTCGTTGATCACACTTTCGCAAATAATATGCTTCTGAAGGATATGCTACATCGGACAACTCAAATTGTTATTAAGATAGAAGTGTCATCTGCTTCAATTCATCTGAGCAGAACACTCCTTCCTTCCCTTAGATGACATGCTAATTCTGTAAATAGTTTTATCCGCAACAACTGAATTATCACTGAATTTAATAAAATTTCCCACCACGTAGGCTATTTACCTATGACATGTTACTACTTCAGTTCATCGGAATTGAAATATTTACTCTTAAGCGAATACTCCTTCGTCAAAGGAAGAAACAAGTTGAAAAAAATTATTGCTACGCTACTGCACCGTGATATATTGCTTCTCCTGTGCTTCGTTGATCATCTACTCAATTTGCACGTCATGAATTGAGAGTAAATATAGCTTCGATTGAGAAAGTAAGATAAAATCAGACTCCATGTCATCGCTAAGAGAAGCTGTAGACATCTTCATTCTCAAGATTATTGTTAACTGAGCAAGAAATGCATTCAATTGAAAGCAACCTGGTCTAATTTTCGCTTATCGATCTCCATCAAAAACCAGCATAACAATACAATCTGCGACCTATTTCATGAAAAACGTGACGAAAGATACAAATACATAAACTTATGAACATACAACGGTGTTTCTTATATTGCTTCGCTGATGATTTTCAGGAGTAACTTGTATAAACTTGTGTTTGTTTTTTCTATAGCGCACTGTCTCTGTCTCATTGCAAGCTTTCCCAAAGCAAGTTGGGCAAAAGATAATCAGAACTGAAATTGCAAAATTCTCTGTATATAGAAAATGTTAGTAGTTGTAACGCGAGAAGCATGTTCGTGTCTAAACCGCTTGCGCCATACCTTGTACAAATCTTTCCTGACCAAATTCATTTATAACAGGCTAAAAATATGTCTAGAATTTTCCGTATCTCTGGCCCGACTACTCTTATGTTATCCCTTGCAGTATTACCCTTGCCACGTAAATAGTTTTCTCGAGTCTCGATACAAATAGGCATTTGGAACCGCAATTCTGTGATTTTGGCTTCGTTTTATTTATCGGCTATAATAGTGGACCATTACGACGGCTCTGCGTTCTTCCTAATGACAATAGCTCGGAGTGAACCAAATCCTAAACCTTAACCACCCTCTCGGAATGGGTCTCTTCCCCATAAATTAACCACTATCTGCCACAATGTTTTATCGCACTTTTTAGCGCAAGGAGTAATAATTGTTTAGACTCTCCTCGTTTGGTTATTTTATCCTAATAAACACTTCGCACAACACAACCATTACGCTTACGCAATAATTTTTTTTCCCCTTGATAAAAGTCACACCAGCCGTCTTCAGCGCCGTCATTTAAAGGCGTCGAAACAGACGACGTTCTTGCAAATTACTACGTCTATGTCGGTTACTGAAGTCGCAATTTGTCGCTCGAAGTTTTTTGCCCCAAAAATATATCTAAGCCGGGAAGGCTGCTAGAATAAAATGATCTTTAAGGCTTAAACAGCCTTTGACTTTTTTGATGTTTTTGCTGGCGCGTTGATTGCCTGGAGCAACTGGGGAGTCCCCGACCCAGCCCGCACCAGACCATTCGGTCCTGCCCCCTCAGCCCTTACCTCCTCCCTTCCTTCCTCCTCCTCCTCCTCGTCCCACAGCCCCGCCCTTCAACCGCCGCTCACTTCGTATTCCACATTTTAAAACGTGGAAGAAAAATTTATGGCTACTTTTTTTGTATTCGGTAAAAGAAGCTGAAATGGAATGTCAACACGTTAAATTTTTGGGCGACTCATCTGATTCCTGCCGCCCTGACACAGCTTTGATTTGCTCTTCTTCGTTGCACTGAGCGATTTGAAAAAAGACGTGATATTTTCGAGTATCTACGTTTTTACAATGATAATTCCCACATAGTGACAGTACGAAACGCCATCAGATGTAATAGCAACTAGTATACCAGTAATTCTGATTAGATTCGTTCTTTTCCCTAGCGACCGACGGAGCAGATTCATGCCGAAAGTTTGAGCTGGAAAAATATATTGCTTTGAAAATTTATTTTGATGATGGAACGTAATACAGAATGAATGAGAACTTTTATATTTTATTTTTCAGTAATAACTTAATATCCAACCTAATTCTTCTTGTCTGAGATTAGGCAAAATCAAAAGAGATTTCACTATTTGAAGTGCGTTAGTACGTTACAGAGCTAGAAAGATAGCTAAGACTTAATACACACCTGACTCTGTTTACAAAATAAAAGCATCACCCAAACAGGCGTAACAACAGACTGTCAATCCTTTTCTTTTCTCATGAAAACTCTCGAGTGAGAAACACATCTGTTTTCGTTCTCTCTCATAGCGTGGTCTGTGTACAACATTTCAAACAGTGCTATTCCTTCGAGGAAAGTCAATTATAATACATGGGAGACAGGGCTGCTCCTGCTAGCTTGTGCATCCTGCATGGAGGGATGTTCAGAACGATCGACAAAGAAGAAAATCACGGGAATCTAAGTAATAACCATTTTTTTTTTGCTAGAATCTAGGGCTGTGGCTATAAAGACTTTCAACTGTCACAATAGATAACTCGTGAAATGGCTATAGAGTTGAAGCTTTAAAAAATTATCATGGAATTAAGACTGAAATCTATTAGGTGACTCAAATTTTTTTCATTTTCTTTTTTAACAATTCACTATGAAAACCGCCTGACCTTTTTAATTTCCTCAGAGCTTAAGACGTATTCATACCATAGATTTTTGTTCCTCATACACGAAATAAAACGGTTCAACGTTTCACTAATATCTGAGCAAACACGGGCGCTTGTTTACCCAAGTTTGGTATAATATAAGTCGTCGTATTAGTTGGCTTTTACGAAGTGTTGCAAGTGAAACCTTTGATATTTCTTGACATTTGCAGTGAATTAGAATTCAAGAGGCTGTCAACTTCTCTGTTACAAGAAAGAAAGAAGACATTCGGACAATCAACGTGCTGTAACAAAATCTAATTAAAGCTTGTTGGGTGAACTCCCCGGTTTATCTTTGTCGCTCCCATGCACAAAGATCTGCTTTGATACAAGGTCGCTGAAAGATATCAATGCGTATTGTCGAGGTCATCTTCCTATGCTAAAGGAGTTAATTAAATGAAATATTTACATTCTGCTAACTCATACCCTGTGATGCGCCAATGATGCTCACTATCTAATCAACATCTTAATTTTTTTCTGATAATTCGACGAAGCGTCTTCATCATGGACAGCGTAATAGCCTTAGTTTAACGGAGAGTGAGCAATTACTTGGAACTAGTGTGAAGTTCCTCCAGAGCATACAGTTTATCCAGTGTCAATGTAGGCTTCATCCCCTTAATTAAATAATAATAAAGAATCTAAAATATCTTGTGAAGATGCTTTATGCATATTATTAGAGCGCATAGCATCTAGTGGCTTTCCATAGCCTTAATACCAATGTGGGAGAAGACTATTGTTTTTGGCAGGCAAATTTTTAAACATTGGCTTAATTGGCTATGACCAAAGCTAGTTTAGAGTCGAGTAATTTTCCCTGAAGAGAGCTGCTGTGTAAGTCAAGGATTCTTTATGTATTTTTCACGTGTTACCAATAACTCGATCAATCGTCACTTTAACTGGTAAATTAAAAAATTAAACTTAAACTTATAACTTTACACATTTTGTTAATCCAACACTAGACGCGATGCACGTACAATAGGTCTAGGCAAAACATTCTCCAGTTTGGCACAGACTCCTGCGACCTTCGTTCGTTACTCTAAGTCTTCGGTAGTCGAAGTGTCTCTATGCAGGTAGGCACTAAATTCAAGTAGGACTGACGGCATATCAACTCTCCAAATTTAACACACTCTGCTGGGTCCACGAGAGGATCTCTTTCCTTATCCACCTACCTCTTGGATGCGTGCCATATCCACCTTGATTTGTTCCTTTCTTGGCTTCCTGCATTTTCATGTCGGTGACACAAATAACAAAGAGCTTCACTACAGCTTCATCTATGTCATCAGCAGCTATTCAACCTTCCGTATCTCAGCACACTTTAAGTTCTACGAAGGTCTGTTCGCTCATTAAGCTGGCTTTCGCTTCTAATAACTGTACCACTTGCATCTTCTTACTGCAAGCAGTGCAATCGCCTAAGAATGCTACCGGAGTCACTTCAAGGTAATGAACTGATAGCCAGCCTTGCGCATATTACCTTGCGTTGAATTCTATGAAAGAATTTGTTTGCACGCTCGTATTCATGGCCACATTTACCTTCATGCATACTTTGACTACCAATGTTTTGTACGTACTGATACAATCGCATGACAGTTCCCCTAAAACAGCTCTCCAATGGGACCAGCAGATAAATCAAACCCGCGTTCTTCGAAAGAATTTGTCTTGCACGTTCATTTGCGTCACCATATTTACCTGTGTATGTTGAACTACCAGCGTCTTCGTCTCCCTGATACAATCCCCTAAGAATTCCGCCGCAGCTTTGGCTTCAGGTCTTGATGACCTCAGCGGTCTGGCGCTCGGCCCGGCCGTGCCGTAATTTTTAGGTCTTGGTATCCTCAGCGGGACGCTCTGTTCTTCATACCGTAACGATTTCCTGCTGGTGATTAGCGTAATTACGTGACGTTAATATTCGGAAACCTTGTTGCTTGTTTTAATGCTGCATTGCCTGCACACAAAGAACGATGTAGTGTACCTGGAACTGAAGTTGGGTGGTTTAGACACCATTCTTTTAGTGTATTGCGTCTTAAACACCCCCCCCCCCAAAAAAAAAAAAATGTGGTAGCAATTTTGGCTGTAAGAGAAAAGAGGTAATGCTTACATCACACAACTAGAATTTTAGATTATATACCGGAGAAATCTTGAGTTAGCATCTACAATGACCAACATAATTTGATAATGAAAATCAAACCAGTTGGTTGTACACGACATAATTACCTCCTCCAAGGAGGTTATGTTTTAGTCGTGTTTATCTTTTCGTTATTCTACTTGTGTGTTACCAAGATTACTCAAAAAGTTATGGACGGATCTTTACGAAATTTACAGGGAATGTTAGGCATGTTAACAGTAACAGATGATTAACTTTTGGTAAAAATCCGTTCATCGGTCTGTTTGTTTCTTTGTCTGTCTGCCTATTTTTTCTTAAGACCATAACTCAAAAAAAGGATAGATTTTCATGAAATTTACATGAGTTGTTAGGTATAATACGAAGAGTAAATAACCAAATTTTTGAGATGATCTGTTTGTTCGTTCGTTTGTTTGTCCCTATGTATGATTTTTAACTTGTTATTACAATAATTCAAAAAGTTATGATTGGATTTTGATGAAATATGCTGAAGTTTTTACTAATGCTATAAGACATGAATGGTTAAATTTTGGTGATGAGCGGTTGGTCTGCTTGTGTGTTTGACTTATGTTTGCCATAATGTTTGTTAGCAGCATACCTCAAAAAGTTATGAAAAGATCTTCTGGAAACTTACAGAAACTGTGAACACTATCAAACGGCAAAAATGATTAGATTTTGGTGTTGATACGAAGAAAATCATGGTTTCAGAACCAATTTGAATTTTTTGTTACCGTTGCCTTGCAGGGCGGAGGTGTGCGCTCTCAGAGTGCTCTCTAGTTATTTAGTGTAATTACAACTGGTACCTATTTTAGGACATTGCAACCATGTCCTAGTTCATTCTCATATCATCAAGTTCTCACGGCAGGCAAAATCATGCACCTAGTACAATTTCAGGCTGATGTTTTTTTTAATTCTAAAACATACATAGGAAAACTGGCACAACATTTATCACACCTACGTATGACAGCGGAATGGTCGGCTACAGCATTACGATCAACCGAAAAAAATTAACAGGGCTCGTTCCCAACGCCACTTTAGAGAATAATTAGCTTTATTATCATATGCATAAAGCTGCCTTTTGCATGCAAATCGTGTTTACAGAAACAGACGTCAGTGTTTATTCAATTACAGGAATATGGACGCCGTTTAGCAGCGCTCGGGTGCTGCTAAGCAAAAGTTACGTGCTCTGTTCCAGCGTCCATGCATTACCGTGCACAGTATGATATACACTTTAATAAAACAGGGTACATATCACCTTCACAGTTGTTCACTTATATCCAGCCCATAAAATGTTACATCCAGCCCATAAAATGAAGCACGGCATTGAACTACACACATTTCTATTATACGCATAAATATAGCGAACGTGTAAACTTTTCTCCTGTTCAATTATGCTCATAAATATGGGCAACATAATATATACTTTTCCCCTGTTCATGTTTTCCTTGAAAATGTGGATGCATCCGAGTATAAACTTTGATTACCCCGTTCAATTTTATCTATAAAAACGGAGGTACAATCGTACATTACTGCTAATAGAATATGCCTCTAGATTATGCCTATAAACTTTAACGAGGATTAATTTTGCTCATAAAAACGGAGAAAAAATAAACTTTATCGGTATGCCATTATGCAATAATTATACTGGAGCATGAAAGTTTCATCCGTATTAAATATTACTCATAAAAATGGGCAGGAAATAACTTTAACCTGTTAAACAGGCTCATGAAAGTGAGAAAACAATAAATTTCATCCGTATTGAGTTTTACTCAGTTGCTCAACAGGAATTACTAAGTTCCACATGTTGCATTGCATTGCATTAATCTCTCTAGCTTAATTTTATCCCCTGGAGCAAAGGACGATAAAAAAATGTTCGGTCAGAATCTAGTATTATTCTAACTGATTGGCAAAAAGAGTCTTTCGGAGCTCTTTTCATTAAAGTGAAAGCTTATGAAGCGTAATGTTTTACTGCACTGGTACGAAGCTGCTTCTGCACGTGTGTATTCTCTATGTAAAAATCATTGATGAAATTTATTCTGAGCAGCCAAGTGCAAATTGTCAAACGAATTCAGCGGGCGACCTAATGTATTTGCAGCAGTTTGCTACGTCAGGTGCTCTTAATTTTTGATGGTTTTGCAGTTGTATTGGAAAATGTTATTCTAGCGTTATGATAGTATTTTTAGTTTGAAAAAAGCAATGCAATGTGCAAACTGAAATTCTAGAGTTTGCAAGCATGTCGCTACGGGCTACCTCGTCAGTGCTTTACAAATGGTCACAACAGTTTCTGCTTTCTGTGTTCACATAATCGTAATAATAATGATAACAATATCACTGTTTCCATTATGTGTCCCAATGGGTATAATTTTAGTTAGTCTGTCCCTCACGGATTTTAGTTTTGCTACGTTCCGATTATAGAAGTTGTGGACGTATATACCAGATACTTTAACGGTTATGTGACAGTCTGCACGATCTTACTTTGAACAGCCGGGCGCCAGTAGTCCTGGTCTGTCACCCTGTTTTTCTTTTTTATTTACTTATTTGAATTGCCAGATCTGCACATCTGGGGGTCACGAAATTCAAGTAAATCCAAATGATCACCAAATTGCAAGGCTTCTACAAAGCCGCCCAAAACGTTGCTCGGAAGGACCGTTAAAGTAAATGAATGAAACGCCTAACTGCCGAGCATAAATCCTGGCAATGAATTCACTTCACAAGACGTGCAGGTAAATTCAAATGAAGTGCCAGGCTACTGCCAGACTTCCCAAACGTTGCCAGAATAACTACTAAAGTAGATGAATGAACTGCCGCACAGTCGAATCGAAATCCCGACAATGAATTCACATGCGAATAGCAAGGGCTGAGTTGAATGAATTCATAGATAAGTTACGAAGGCAATAAAAGGATGGAGGAAGCAGCGAGAGAAGGAGAGGGCCCGCGCCTACAGGTGAGAGGGACCACAAGCTGGCATCCCTCACGACTGGATATGGTGGAAGACAAGGCCATTGGGCGCTTGCTGAGGTCGACCCAGCACAGTGTGATCACGTGCTATGACCTCTTCCTGCGCTATGTGATTATAATCACGTTATGGTGCCGGTGTGGCATTTGGCTTACCTGAAGCTCATGTATATGTGTGTGTCTATAAGCTAGGTTAGGCAGCTTTTCTGGCTGAACCGAATTTAATCTAACCTAGTCTAACCTATTCTTAACTGACCTAACCAGTTTCAGCCTAACTTTACACATGCTTTGAGGTAGGTCACGTACTCTACATACAAGACTTTACTATGCATCTTTTCCAACTCTATTTGATTGATTATAAGAATCGTGGGTCAGTTTCGGTGCGCATTTTATTGATGTACGTACGCTTGATCCAATCAGTCATCAAAAAATGCCGCACCAAAATTTCCATTGACAATCTCTACATTCATGGTCATGATTCTGTTTTGGAAGATGCGGTGCTCCAACCATAAAATTTAGAAACCAATGAATTCGTTTATGCATAATCATCCTCCGTCCAAGGGTCACAAAAACCGTTTTGAAAATTGATATCTAACTGTCAAATTGGCATGGAATTTCCGCAAGTATAGCTTTAGTGCCGCAGACGCATAAGCGATATGCACATAAGTTGGGCCTACGCAACTCACAGCCTCATCTAGAATCTTGAGTTTCAGTGAAGCGCCTGACCGGATTTTGGATTCTTCAAACGAGATGATAAATTGTGCACATAATAAACGGAAAAAGATGCAACGTTTCTAGTTTCATTGATAATGTTCGAAAAAACCTCGAATGAAAAAGCAATTTCTTTTAGCTTCATGGTTGAAAATGCATCATGCTCACCTAGCATTATTTAATTTATTTGCACTTTTGGAACTAATCCCTTTCTTCTTGACGAAAAAAATTAACACTGGTGAGGCGCCGATGTAAATAAACTAAGTCTATCCCGGGGAACATTCGGTAAAAGGCGTTCCCAACTCCGAAGGTCCACTGTGACGTAAGCGAAGCCCACAAATGGCTGGGAGGACTCAGTGCCATGGACAGGCCCACTTAGCGAAGGAAAGATCAACACTGTAGCTCTCAATACGCATTTGCCTACGTGCTCCTGCTGGTCTCTGGAAAATGCAAAGAGTGGTCCGTTACCGAGCTGGTGCAAGGTCATCCCTGTGTGCCTCACATTCTTGTGGCTGACATTGCGCATGCGCGCGTACTCTGTGCGCAGTCAATTGTTCATTTTTGTGTTTTTTATGTGTAGGGGATAATTCCCCAGAGCAGGACGGGCAACTGTACCAGAAAAAAATACGTTACGGAACGCTGTCATTCAACGTGCCCGGTTTGCAATACATTTTATCTATTACTTGCTTTCCGTCTTAATACTTGGATCACAACGGCCAAATTTAATCCCCATTACCAACACAGCGCGTACACTAACCATGATTGCATGCTGCTCTTTTCAACGAAGATAACGAGTTTTTTATGTAGTTCGTACTAAGGCTGTGCGCTATATGATGTTCTGCGACATCACAGCGCAGTCACTGAGCAAGCACGATATACATATGTTCTGTGCAGCCCCCGAACTTACGACGGTGATGGTTTTTACTGCGGTCATGATCAGCAGAGCCTATTCTAATCTATGCTAAGTCTTAAATATGTGCCTCGTCTAACCCTATTCTAACGGTCTAACCTAATGAACCTAAACAACCCTGACATACATAACATTCGCTTCCAAAACCATCGTCAGTCTCACAGCCGATGTAGATCAATTATAGTGTTCTATGAGAACTTATAACCAAAACAACAGTCTAATTACAGTATGCCAACTTGCTTACCACAATCTATACATGTCTTCGTCTGCAAATAATTTTTGCATGAGTTAATGAAGGCATTGCTTCAATGGGGACATCTTAGTTCACAATATATTGGAACTTCGAAACAGAATCGCCCGCTATCATACATAGCAATAATCGTTGATTTCGTTTTTGATAAAAGGGATTTTTGATACATGATAATTTCTAGAAAGCTTGAGGCCTAGAATTGGAACGAGAATAAGGGAACACCGACTACCTTTTCTGTTGCAAAAATTCGTTGTCTGACAGATCAAGAACAGTATTCTACGTTCTATAACAGCGATGCACATGTATAATAAAGCTGTAACTAAATACATTTATCTATTAACTATTGAAATGAATCAATCGAAACTTCGAATTTTTTTCGATTTCACTTTAAAATGAACGACACATTTACCTTTACCATATCATAAATATATATATATATATATGTTCTCGACGGTAGTTTTGTTTTCGTCATTATTCTTTCCTTATGCATTCCCTATCGAACATTAATGCACCGTATTACTCTCTAACTCCGACCAACTGCAATTTCCTCGAAGAATCATAAACTCTATTTACACCCTGACTTGCTAATCTCATCTTTCCAGCTTCTGATAAGAAGGGAATTTAGGTGGCACCAGAAGACGCGAACATCCTCATAAAACAATCGAAGTTGTTGGCGCGTACATGTCTCGCGCCTCGGACTTACAGCTCTTCCGAGGCCTCGGTCACGTAGCTCTTTTTCGTCACAATGCAACGAGACTCGGGCTGGCGGACGAGCGGGCCTGGAGCGAGACTTCCTTGTCTTAAGAACTCATGTTTTGCGGGGAAAAAATGACTGCGTGTGGCTGCCAGCCCAAATACAGAATGCAGATGCTACCGAGACTCAAACAGCAGTTTAGACGTTCATTATGACACTTGAATGATGTACTTGAAATGTTTGCAGGTTTGGAAAGTAGGCTAAAATGCCAATTGCGATAAAATTTTTACACTTCATGTGTTTCTGGATGTTTGGATCACCACCCTGACTTTGTTAGCTTAATGTATTTTCTCAGCCCTGAGAGCAGAAAAAATTTTTGTAACAGGAGCCAGATTGTGAGGTAGCTCATTGTAAGAATGCGTTTCACCTATTTTTAAATACTCGTGCGGAAGTAGCGGTTGCTAAATTATTTTGAGTCTCCTCGGTGTTTCACTTGGAATTATTTTTCGAGCGTTTGATAAAGTCTTATACCGCTAAGTTCAGAGGGAGTATCAGTATATACTAGCACTCAAATTTACCTCTAGATAGGAAGAATATTTTAATTTTTGGTAGTGTAGTTACTGCTATGCTTTTATATTCACATTCAAAACACTTTCACTTGGTCTCAGAACATTATACATATTTACATCAGGCGTTCTGTACTGTATTTGAAACCAAACTAGGCAAGCATAATGATATGCTCGTTCTTGTTAGTGTTTCCTATTCCAATATCCATTCATTTGGAACAAATTATATCTTGCAGATATTTGCACATCCCGTTTAGTAAGCTTCTTTCATAGCTGGCTTAAATAGTGGTACAATGTTTCCTTATATTCGTTGCTATTGCGGAATTCCAAGCATAAATGACCAATGAAACTTCTGTTCTGTGGTATTTCAGCTCGTACGAGCTAGATTTCAAAATGCATCACACAGAATCGTTCGAGTAAAAGAAATAAAAATCAAATGGTAAAATGATGTAGTCTCGCTAGAGCTTCCTGTTTCAGGATGTTCACTGTTTTGGGAAGGTAAAGAAGAATTGTGCTTTCGGCCGTCTCAGAAATAACAGTTTTACAGGTAACGCCTCAAACTTGATTGACGGTGGCGAATCAAACTGTTAGGGCTGAAGATCCAGATAGTTTAAAGCTAATAGGAGTGGGTTATTTCATTCGCAGCGGATGGTTCAAACACTGTCGGTAAACTAGACTCTTTTTTAGAAAGCTCGAAGGCCAAGTTTGCAATTCACAAGTTTCCCTTGCGTTTACTGCCAATATTTTTGATCCACACGCAACTTCGACCCTCGCAAATCTCTTTTGCGTTTGTTTACTGCTCTGCTACGCACTCATGGGTAACGCTTGACCACAACACGGCGATGCTCGTTAGGCAGATCCCAGTGATCCCTTTAGGGCCGCAACAACTCCGGCAAACCATCCGTTACACCTGCACCGCAGCATGACGCCGCCAGCCAATTAGAGCGATGCAGCAGTACCTGCCTGCCTCTTTGGTGAAATTGTGCAATCTGGTTTATCAGTCCCGAACCCACTATGCCAATATGCACAAAGCCATGCATGTTCCAGTAGAGTGCTTTCATTAATAGATCCTGTGATTAACGCATTTGCTAATCCGTGTGTCTGTGTGAGCTTTTGCGTTATATGCATTGATGTAAATCTTTTAAATTAACATGTAAGTAATTCCAGTTCAATTTGAATTCAATTTTGATACATGATGAAATCAACTTGCATGGAATTTTTTTGTGAATGAACCTTGCATACGTGTAGCGTTATACCGACTATATAATCTTTTATCACGCTTTGGATTCCTATTTGAAGCCCACAATACTGGGCTTTCAGCATAATTTTTTTTCTTTATATAGATAAATACGTGATGAAAGCTTAATTAACAGTTACTTTTTCCTCACACACTCACCTAAAACAAAGCAAGAATATAATTTTCATTATTTCCGAATATTAAGATTATATGCCCTTCAATAATGTTTCACACCCCTCCAGGCTGGTCATAACGCGCTCCGCATGCACCGAGAGAGTCGCACGGTGGTCGATCAGTTCACCACCAGCCAACTATGTCACCACACTCAATAACAACGTCAACAATTATTGTCGGATCACTTGTAAATTCATGCTTAGTTTATTTGACTGCTCGTCGCCCCGTAAAACTGCAGCACCTCACAGCCACAACGTTATTTTACGAGACCTAATTGTAGCCACATCCCAAGGACTACTGCGGGAAGACGGGCGAGTCAGAGTCTAACTTGTACTTTGCATGACCCTCGTCGGCCAAGCAATACTTTACTTGACTTCGTTCCCAAGTTGATTGACTCGCCATCCTTCAGAAAAAGTTCACTTCCTCACGCAAAGAGTGGCACTGTGTCAACACGCGGATGACTGTTTTCAAGGAACACGCGGGCTTGCGGCATTCGTCTCACCTAGAATTTGAGACACACCAAATTCCGGATATAGCTGCGCCCTAATGACAGAAAAATATTCACTTCTAACATAAAGAATGGCGCCATGTCACCAAAGGGGTTGAGTCTGTTAAAGACAAAAAGCATGTTACTTTCAACTGCTGCAACCCAATCTTGCAACATTTCGTATTCCGGATTTAATTGGCTGGACTCCGAATTTGATTGACTTGCCGTATGCGAGAGAAACTTACTTACTTACACCCAAGACGCAATGAATTTCGAATTTAGTTGGGCTACAAAGTTGACTGATTCGCCACCTTTCAGAAAGAGTCGCTTCCACACGCAAAGAGCTTCGCTGCCTTTAACAGGCGGATGAGAATTTTCATGGAAGACTCTAGCTTGCTGCAGTCAACACCCAAACTTCGAA
Source organism: Parhyale hawaiensis (assembly GCA_001587735.2). Classification (NCBI taxonomy): domain Eukaryota; kingdom Metazoa; phylum Arthropoda; class Malacostraca; order Amphipoda; family Hyalidae; genus Parhyale; species Parhyale hawaiensis. Next base: position 8,253,410 of record LQNS02278140.1, on the reverse strand, counting down.
ACACGCCAAATGTCGGATTTGGATGCGTTCGAAAGTTAATGGACTCGCCATGCTCCAGGCAACCTTACTTCCTTCAGCAAAGAGTGTCGGGTCATCGCGCAGACAAGCATATTCATGTGAAATGGCTCTTGCTATCAGCACCCATTGTTTGCATAGGCTGAGACACCAGATTGTGTGCATGAGACTTGAAGCTTATTCTGCGGTCCCCTTAGCGGCCCAGGGGTTCCAAACCTGGGTTGCTCACATCCGCCGGGGTGCAAGATGACCTTTCAGATCGAGGAGCAAAATTTTGAACTGTATAATTTGGCACAATTAACTTAAATAAATTTGTCATACAAATTTACCGTATACCGGCGTTCACAGTAATGAAATAAAAAAGATAATAGATTCATTTATCCGAAATTTCTATTCTGATATCAATTTCAGAAAAGTTATCAAACCAACTGTTTCTCTAGGATCTCTCTTAAATTTAAAGATATGTTTCCTCTTTCACTTGTTTATTCGATTGTTTACAAATACCAGTGCAGAGGGTGCTCTGCCTCTTACGTCGGAAAAAAATTAAATCTTTATCATCATATTAGTGATTAAAAATTTGTATAGAGAGCGAGAACACGGTTAAAGTTTTCTAGGGAGCCCAGGCACAGACAAGGTAAAGAACTATGTACTGTGCTAAGCCTTAGCCCCCTGTGTCTAGGGGCCTTGGCTAAGCCCAAGACTGTTTCTCTCTGGGTCATGCGTGTGAATCATTTCGGTACGTTTTGCGCTTTTCTGTGATCATTAGTAACGCATTTCATTACTATATATTCTACTAAGCTGATCGATAGATTACACCATAACTGATGCGCCACGCCATGCAAATAGTAGATTCCACGGTTGACCGGTGAAACTTCAATGACAAACACTCTAGTTACTACAAAAACGTCAAGTAAATAAAACTGTTCTTTGCGACGTAAGGTATTCATTTATTGCTAAGAAATGTAATATAATTTACGTAGGCTTTCGGTATAAAACAAAGTTAGTTTTGATATATTGAGGATATTCACGTTAACCGTTGACCTACATGTATTTACGAAACTACCCTCCTTGTTAATAGAAAATTCTCTCCATTACAATGAAGAGCTTCCTCCATATTTCAGGTGTCCTCTGTTAATTAGAAAATATTTCATGAAGTTTTCTTAATTAGGTATGGGTTTATCGGTCAGATATGGGTCCTATTATGGATTTTAGATGGCCTTGTCAGGTGCCGTGCAGCCTTCTTGGTTAAGCCCACATATGAAATATTTATTTACGATATGTCATCGTAAACCACTTCATTTTAATAGCATCAAAGAGACAAGAAACTCGCATATGCCCCGTGCAGAACTTCGTTTCTGTCTTTTTTCGTACCGGCTGACAGAGAAGCTCGCTGCTGCAACGCTATTATGGCAACATATTGGCTAATTACGTTAAAGTGACGCCCTACGTTTTAATTCACATCAAAGGATTTTCCGACTGATTTTTTCTCCATTACTGCGGCCGTCACAGTCTGCCAGCAGAGACGCTCCGTCCCATCTCTTCTCCATTACTGCGGTCGTGACAGTCTGCCAGCAGAGACGCTCCGTCCCATCTTCTCCATTACTGCGGTCGTCACAGTCTGCCAGCAGAGACGCTCCGACCCATCTCTTCTCCATTACTGCGGTCGTCACAGTCTGCCAGCAGAGACGCTCCGATCCATCTCTTCTTCATTACTGCGGTCGTCAAAGTCTGCCAGCAGAGACGCTCCGTCCCAGCTCTTCTCCATT
>LQNS02278140.1:8230459-8250998 GCA_001587735.2 Parhyale hawaiensis | reverse complement strand
CATTACTGCGGTCGTCACAGTCTGCCAGCAGAGATGCTCCGTCCCATCTCTTCTCCATTACTGCGGTCGTCAAAGTCTGCCAGCAGAGACGCTCCGTCCCATCTCTTCTCCATTACTGCGGTCGTGACAGTCTGCCAGCAGAGACGCTCCGTCCCATCTCTTCTCCATTACTGCGGTCGTCACAGTCTGCCAGCAGAGACGCTCCGACCCATCTCTTCTCCATTACTGCGGTCATCACAGTCTGCCAGCAGAGACGCTCCGATCCATCTCTTCTTCATTACTGCGGTCGACAAAGTCTGCCAGCAGAGACGCTCCGTCCCAGCTCTTCTCCATTACTGCGGCCGTCACAGTCTGCCAGCAGAGACGCTCCGACCCATCTCTTCTTCATTACTGCGGTCGTCACAGTCTGCCAGCAGAGACGCTCCGTCCCATCTCTTCTCCATTACTGCGGTCGTCACTGTCTGCCAGCAGAGATGCTCCGTCCCATCTCTTCTCCATTACTGCGGCCGCTACAGTCTGCCAGAAGAGACACTCTCCGCAGCATAATATCTGTGTTTCTCCCGACCTCTGGAGGCCAGCGTTACCAGACAGCCTCACGCTGGAGTTCAGAATTAACATATGAGCCGCTTTCCCCAAGCTGGGCCCGGGCTTATTCTCTCCAGCTTGTCAGGACACGGAAACGCCCCAGCTCTGCTGGAGAGGAGAGGAGCCCTTGACATTTGGTAGGAAGCTAGGGACCCTCGACCGTGAACCTGTGCAGCTCATAGGCACCTCAAGTGCTGTATTGTATATGCATATGCAGGCCACGGCAATGTCGCGGGCTGTGTTCTGTTGACGAGGCAATTGTACCGCTTGCTCCGAGCTTAATTTTGTTCTCTATATTGCTTTATTGCCTGAAAATGAGCAGAATATTATTGACACTATGCATACCTATGAAAGCTTAAGTACTAAAGTAATTCTGTACTATTTTCTGGAGACGAAATGATATATAGCATATCTTGGTTGCACTTAATCGTCTTGCGTTGGCCACAATAAACGGAGGTGTTGGTACGTGCAAGAATTAAAGACTGAAGGTAGTACAGTCAGCTTCGTTCCATTTCAAGAGGTCAGTAGCCGATAACGAAGTAGTCCAGTGTTTGCCTTGGGCTTATTTCTCTATCAGATGTTCATATTCTCGTTGTAAGAAGTTGGAATACGCAAATTTTTAACTGTTTCTTATTTTCCTAGTAACCAGGGTTGCAGAGTCCGAGTCGATGGGAGTCGAATATTTGTGAACTCAAGAGTTGGAGTCACGATGGGGTCGGTAATAATTGCCTATTTTTAGTGTGAAAATGAATCAGAGTCAGTAGGAGTCTGTCATACTCATATATATAGTAACCAAGGAGCCGGAATCGGGAACTGGCATGCCCCAGGAGTCGGGGTCGCATTCCATCCATCCGCCTTCACAGCTTCTTTAACAACAGAAGTGAAACTTGCATCAAAATTGAAAATAAAAGAAAACGAAGACTAGCAGCAACAGCATGAGTCGCCCTCCGCATCAAGTTTATTCTTCTATGAACTAGCTACCGTTCTTGACACCTTTACAAATGAGAAATTTTGCCTTGAAAATTAGAAAAAAATACCCATTGATAAGACCAAGACGAACAAGGCCAGCAAAACCCACTCACCGTTTCAATTATCTTCTTCACAATTACATTATCAAAATTTTTCTTCACTTCAGTCTTTACGATGGAGTAACTGAGGCAACATTTGTGTGCATTGAAGCCTGTGATGGAAAGTGTCCTGTTCATAAAATTACAACACGACTGATAAGGTCAGCTCGCAATACTAGCTAGGTACTTGTCTTGGGCACATCGCAAAAACTTTTCTTTTATACAGCGGGGCTTATTTGTGCATAATAGAGTGCCTGATCAACAAAGTGAGACAAACAAGCTAGTCTTGCCATAGAAGTTTACATTCGTACGTCGTAGGAACTTTCCTTGTAACTATTACCAGAGTTGGCATTTTGCTAAAGAAATTTACAAAGATGAAGTGGTTGATCAACAAAGTAACATGAACAAAGTCGACTTTTCATAGTAGTTGGTTTTCCTACAACATAGAAACTTTCCCTGTTATTATTACTAGTGAAGGCACTTTACTACTCAAACGTACAATAAAAAACTGCCTGATAACAAAGTGAGACACACTAACAAGGTCGACTTGCTCCAGACACAGTCGCGTGCCAAGAAGCGTCGACGCGCCAGGCCCCGTCATGAGCAGAAGTTTTAGCCAAATGCTCTTTGCTATGAATGAGAAGCACCGCTGCAATCTCAGGTGTCTGTTCCTCCCTTTCCGCCTGCGCCACTTAGTGCAGTGCGAGCAAAATTCCGGATGAGCCGTCTTAGTAACTTTTACGGTGTCCATTAAAGTTTCGATAACGAGAGCTCACTGGGCGAACTCCTCACGCTGACAATTGGAGCTCCCACAGTTGGCTACGCGACACCTGCCTCGCCCTCTGTGTTGGATTGACCTCTTTCCTTTCCGTGATGATAACAAGACTTTGCTACCGGCCTTTAGCTACAGGATGTTTAGAAAAATACTGCGTTCTTGTGTATTTATTTATTTATTTATTTATTTATATATTATCAACCTCCCAGTTGCCCGGACTTTTTTCCTTTTGTTATGTTTCGTTGACGAGTCAGATACTCTACTTCAAAATTTAATTTCCAGGGTGTTTCGCCAGTTAACAAGCACTTGTTTATTTGTGAAAAGTCATACTTTCATATATTACATAGGTACTAAAGAGAAGATTAATATGGACTTCAACAGTAAACAGTGTACAGCGCAACAACTTTAGCATCAATGAAGGCTTGGATCCTTTTATTTTCTCATGGGAATCTAAGTTTGGAATACAAAACATGCGTTCAAAAGTATGCATTGCGTGTATGTCGTCCAAGTGATTCAATGGAGTGAAACGTGCGTTATCTCGCGTCACTAAAACAAAGCCATGTGTTACGTTACAGTATTGCAGTAACACGCGTTAGACAGGCTCCCCATGCACCATGAGCAGATGCGAAAGCCAACTTTTCCGATTAAATGTGGCATCAAGCTTAGAGGTGCCTTGGTTACGTGAGGGCACATTCATTAATGTTGATATGTACAGGCAATAGAAGCTTACGATCCTGTAAAAGTGCCAAGTATCAAATTGATGAAGCCTCTGCGTTTTCCATTCCCCCACGTATCCATTATCCATTAGCTAAACCTTGTCCGGAACTTCAATGCTGACCGTTGTATTCACAACTTCAAACAAGTTTCAGGCACTGAACGCAAACTGATTGCATTGGAAAAGGCTTGGCCGCATTGAGTTCAAGGCCGTCCCCAGCATAACCACTTTGCTGTTAACATCCGAGTCTCGAATTAAAGTAGTGACTCCAAATCTCACTACTGAACTTTCGATAGGTTAATTGGAGCTAAGCTGATTAAATCATTTCGACTGTCCTAATCGTTGGCACTCACAAAACTTCTTTGAAGAACCGAGTCCCAGTAGCGAAAAACTAAATTAATCGCTTTATTTTCAAGACTGCGTGCCAAGTCTCAATACATTCTCTTGTGTACCACATAACATTTCAATTTTGTAATGCCTCTATGACAACTTAATAAAGACTATTATTATATCTTCTCCTTCAAATGAAAAGATAATGCATATGGTTCCAATCACCGTTCCATACATCTCAGTTGACCTTTACATGCAATAAGACAAAAATCACGACTCAAAGACGCTTGATAACCATAGTTATCTGGTAGAAATTTCAAATTTTTGAATAAAATAATCGTGAGATATCTCGGGCTGATGCCGAGGTGAAGGGATTGGAGGAAACATTTATAAGGAAAGTTTTCCTTATCCAAGACGGCGCACACACAGGAGGTGCAGCCATGGATATAAGCCATGCATGCCTTCCATCCAGGCTTGACAACGTGCATTCATTTCTCGTTCATCGGCATGCCCACCAGCAGGTTCTTATCTCTGGAAATGGCTCCATGCTGTGGATTTCGGACCTTTTCGGGAACATTGAGATAACCTCAACTGTACTGCATACGTTAAGACTGACCAAACAGGATCTTGGGCGCTCTTCGCAGGTTAAAGTTAAAGAAAACTAAATATAGTTTGAGAAGGATAGTAAGCAATGGCGTGGTTGGCAAGTCGCCTACCTCCGACAAAAAAACGGCTTTGACAAGTTCCTCAGCTTGGTCAAGTACGACGATTGAATTTCATTACAATAATTCTACAAGAGGGATATTTTTATAGCACGCTAAAACTTAGCACTGCTCGACGTTTCCTATACTTGTATTCAAAAAAAGTGAAGATAGTTTGTCAAATCATGCGCGTCATTTAAAAAATGTATCTTTTTAATGTAGTCAATTTTCATTTAGGATTACTGACAACAAATACGGTACAATCACTTTTCCAGTTATACAGAGCACATACAGTTATGTAAGCACGTAATGATACAGGTGATTTTTTTCAAACTAAACCATGCTAACGAAATTAATCTGGAATGGCAGGAGACTTCGATGGCTCTTGCCTACGCAAAATCATGTAGTACATGAATCGTATATTCTTTGGTCAGAAAAAGACTACTTTGAAACAGAAGCTCGCAGCTGGCAACAGTTCACAAGCGAAGCTCCGCACATTGTCTATATATAAATACATATAGTATTTCTGCAACAGATTGTTTTGCAGGCGGACGCGTTTTAATTTTTAGGGTCTGGACGAAGCACTTAATTCCTCTTACTGCAGTGGAAATACGTTCTTCTTCTTTTTTTTTTTTTTTTGTTCTTAAAGTCAGCATCCATACATATTTGATATAATGCTTACCAATGTAAAATTATGTAACTGTGGCACCGAAGACGATGAGTTACCGAACGGCCTGATTTGAGGAAGGATAGTGTGTCGTAGTTAATTTAGTTGGAGGCCGATGGTCGTGTAGTAATGGAGACTTACCATGCAGTGCAAGGCTGCTACAGCTACAGAAACATACATTGAAGGAAAGAGTAAAACATCAGAAAGGTTCAGAGACTTGAATAATTTGGCCTCCGTACCTGGCAACGTCCGGTTATGATCTGTCGGCTTGCCGACTTCGCTCTTCAATGCTTAAGGATGCGGGACAAATGTTACTGCGCACATCAGGAATCAAGAAGAAAAAATCAGCAGTTGAACAACGTCGCATTATAGGAGTGTAAAGAACGCCGCGCAATTTCTGTTCTGTATAAACTAAATTGAATTCAGCTTATTCTTGCGGAACGATCTGTAAGATATTTTAACAGCTTACAGAATAGGTCCGGGCGAAAGTTCGAGGAAGAAAGATTTACATGTAGTATCAGATCAAATTTAAGCTTAATATGCTGCAGAAAGTTAGCAAAGTATGGTAATTGACCGACCCCATAAATCCAGCGCGTCATAAATGCGTAAACAAGAATAAAAATGTGTTTCTAGGCAACCACTTCTCAGCAGGACCCACTGAGTTCGCGAGCTCCACTATTAAGGGTGAATCTGACTAACAGCTTCATGGAGATGATTTCATCTGTTGTTTACATTTATGACTCAACGTCCCGGAACCCCTGCAGATCTTTTCCATTTATTCAAACTTGCACAATCATTCCTTGACTGAAGTTTTCCTTTAGATCTATTTTTCTTCTTCTAGGCTCCACTCTGGAAATTAGCCTGTTTGTCGGATACTTCCAGCTATCTAATCTAATCCAATCCGAGTAGCTCTAACTTGTCTGAAATTTTCATCCTAAGCTTTGGATTTATCACTTTGGATTGAGTTTCAGGCGTTATTCATAAAATTCATATTCGCCTGAAATAACCTGAATCAAAAACTAAGGCTTGAAGTTTCGGGCTGGTAAAGTTAATCGGGTTGGGTTATTTCAACAAAAGTTGGCAAAGCGAACACGTTCTGCAATTGCAAACCAGATATTTTTTATCGAGCAGGAAGGATTTCAGCGTTTGCCCTCAAATGGCGAGCTACTCCCTTTCGCTTTCCCTTCGATGTTTTATATTCTGCATCCGTCCGACCAAATGTTCTCACTAACCGATATTCAGTTTTCTCAACAGCTTTCGTCTAGGTTCGTCAGTGCAGTAAATTTACGTATTTTTGATGTAAGAAAAGCGTTCGAGTATCCAGTAACTGGTCATTCAGTGAATTAATAAAATCTTATTTGTTTCCTCTGCAGGTTTGGTTCTCCTACCTACGGCCAGCTTGCAATCAACAGAGACATCTCTTCTCTACAGTCTCTTAGCTGACGAATGGCCCGCATCTCACTCGACTTTAATACATGTTCATAAAGTTCGTTGAGTAGCTGAGCAAATTCATCAAGCGTTTTTCTCCTTGACTCTTCAATCAAGTGCATATCAGAGTCGCCATGGATCACTTTACCACACACCAGCCGGAGATCATCCATGACTACGAAGCTGAGCAGAACCAAGTCTCTGATGAAGAGACCGCTTCTGCTCCCCAGAAAGCCAATCTCTTACCGTGGAAGATCATGTGCTTGGTGCTGGCAGTTCTAGTCACAGTAGGATGGCTGGGCATCATCGCCGTCCTTATTTACAAAGAAGAATGGCAGCTGGTCTTGATAGCGTGGCTTCTGCTCTACGCTGCCGTCCATTTCTGCTATTGGTACTGCCGGCGCCACAGCTCTCACACCCTCAGTACGCAGGTCAGTTGCTCATATGTATACATGCAAAATCATCGAGGGCAATTCCTACTAGCTTCACTTTATCATTAGAGGAGACTGCGACGAGTAAGAGCCACTCTAACTTTACTGTAGTATGCCTTTGTTTACGTCAGTCTATTTACTTTTACTCCACATGCACGTAAAAGAACGCAAAACATGCATCAACGTTAGTGCACAGGAAGCGGGCACTTTAAAGCCTTTCTAACCCCGACACAAAAAGCTAGTACAATTGTAGCGAAACAAAAAATTAGACGATTTATGCTGCCGTATTCTCCTATGGCTTTCTGCCCAACAACGATCTTGATTTTATGGCTTTTGTACACATTGGTTTTCAAGCAGTGAGCGCATAAACTCCAGTAATTTTAAAAATGCATTTCTCCCCTGGGAACAAAAGTTTGAGCTTTCGCTATCGTTCTTGCGTAACCGCTCGAGAAAAAATTGCGCTTCTAAGAAATCATTTCGCACCGGGACACGAAGCGCTATTGAAGTGTAAAAGCGGAGTTTGCATTGCTTCATTGAAATAAGACTGATTACCCGTTAAGCTTCAAAAACTTCAATGTTGTATCATGCCAACGAACTTTAATTAGAATACATTTGGACTCGCAGTTTGTTTCTCTGTCCCGATTGAAATTTGTGACACTATCCATCTTTAAAGTTATCTTAATTTTTAGTACACAGATCTGACTTGAGTAGGTGAATGCGAGTAGGTACCCCATGCGCAATTTCTTTAAATGAATTCATCTGCAAGTCAAAACCGCCCTCTTTTGTACCACATTTTAATAATCGTACGATCAGATATCCCCTAATAAACTCAAGAATATTCATTAACATAGCATTACTTTTCTTTTTCTGTAAAGTACTAAGTTTTCCCTTGAGCCGCAAAGTATCAAACAACTCATTGAAGCAAAATAAGATAAGACTATTTTGAGAGTAGTAAAATTCTATCGAAAGTAGGAAAGGCAGCAAACTTTGCATTAAAGGACTGTCAGTTCCAGACATGACCGTACGTAAGGGAGAGCGTTATGTTGCTCACTGGTTGGAGTACTTCTTAGTTTAAGTGCTCTGGTAATTCTTGTTGATTGCCATGTGTACGTGGCATAAGTGGCGGAAATCAAGATGGACGCTATTTCGGGATTTATCCTGCAAAAGATAACTATAAGGGCAAGGCACGGCTGCGTAACATCCCACCTCGCGTGACTAATGTATAAAAATCTAAATACTGTAGATTGTTATAGTTAGTCGGTTATAGTCAAATAACTCGCAAAGGTAAAAGTGACGTTCAACCTGATTAACCAGACAGTTCAGTTCAGGGAGCTCAGTGCACGACCTCTTTGCACAAATGCGCAATTTTTGGTTACGCAGTGCATAATTATGGTAGAAGTTAGTAGAAACTTTTCCTTTCCCTTATGACTCTCCTAAATTAATCTGTATTTATCATAGGAATGCACTATTTGCAATGTTGTACATAGACCACGCCATGTGAGATAGGGTTAATTAACGTTCTGTTTCAAGTCGAAGAACTATAAACGGTCGAGTTCTCATGAATCTAAGCCTCAATGCAGGGATCGTGGTGGTATTCGAGTTTTGCATAAATCGAAAAGAACACCCCGAACTTTAGCAAACTTATACAGCTTAGCTGAGTAAATAAAACATATTGTGTAAGTCAAAAAGGCATGGGTTCAAGCGACGATAAACCGAGCAAAAAGATTCGATACATGAGTTACCATTGTTTTGGTGAATTAACTATCTTCTGATGGTACCACAATTTCCATAAAGTCACTTTTCATGCTAAAATGGTTTTCCACTTCTTAAGCCTTTGCCTTGTGGTGTTTACACTGCCTTAATAGGCATTTTAAAGGATGATTTTTCCAGAAAACTGTTTGACCACAGTAAATATAGATGTTTCATGCTCAGTTTAGCCCAATGTAAATTCACAGCAGCTTTGGCTCTAATCTTATCCCGAGAAAACAAAACCGTGTCGAATAGAAGACTGGCAGCATCAACATTCTGACCTCTTGCCTATTATCCCACTCTATCACATCTCCGCTGTGTTTCTTATGAGTCGCTGAGATATAACGCATAATATCAAAACTCTCATCTGATCTTATTTTCTCCATCAGATCCGTCAGCAACTGGTGGCCCGTCTCCGCGGTGAAGAAGAGGCTCAGCGGTGTGAGGGCGACTGCCCTCCATCGTACGATGACCTGGTGAAGAGCGAGACTCCGCCGCCAACTTACTACTCCGTGGTGAGCGAATCTCCCAAGCTCAAGCGTGGAGTTGTGGCTGGAGCTTCGTCCCTTCCGTGGTTCATCAAACGCAAACTTCTCAGCCAGACAGTGAAGACAGTTGGTGAAGGCAAGAGTAGCTCTGTCTCTGAGATTTCCGAGCCTTCACCCACTGCGGCTGCTGGTACTGAGACCCCAGCGGAAGATAACCTGTCGGTGGTCAGTATTTCCTCCGTGTCCATCTCTATAAATGATGACGAGGACCCGCCTATCCAGCTGCCCAGCTACGACGTGTTGATGAGGGAGGCCACTCAGCCCGTATTCACGCCCATCCACCAGGCGCTGTCCAAGCTGCCCAGCCTGCCTCCTCCTTACACGCCTAGGCCTTTGGACAGCATTCCGGAAGTCGAACAGCAACAACATGACTAACTAGCTTCGTTTTACCATTGGCGAATGAAATTTATTATCAAACCCATTATTTATATATTTTGGAAGTTACAAGATAAGTATGTACTCCAAACCAAAGAAACTGAAGTCCTAACTACGCTTGAATCAATGCTCTCTCTCTAGCTTAAGCTTGAAACGAAGTACCTCATCTGTAATCGATGCTAGTCACTCCTACTGTTGCTGTTTGACGTTGTTGTGTTTCTCGTTGATATTTATAGAAGATTTTAATAAGAGATATAATCTATAAAAAGTGTCTTATTTACCCTGTCCATGGTTCATAAGTCTCGCAATGGTCATTCAGTGCTCCACGTTTCCTGGTAGACGATATTCTATTGAGAAAAAGAGGTCGTCCTTCTAGCTGGACCGCAATACGGGCCGTGTTGTGCACGCCCTCAGCTGCACCGTTGGGGCGACTTGCGCATCGAGCTCCGTGACCTCTGCGAGACTCATCTCAGTCGAGATGCACCCCACTCAACCCGACTCACAACTTCGTATGATCGTATACTCAACTTGATGCGAGGATGTGCAGCTCACATGTCGCACATGCCATCGTATCTATGCTACCGACTGTAAATGCGTATCGGAACGACGTGGAAGCTTCACTTCGTCCTATCAAGTAGTGCGGTCGAAGGTATTGATGTAGGGTTGCTCCGACACCATAGGCTTTTGACAGTAAGCTACTGCCTGTACTTGGAGTTAGTTAAGAGATCATTGATTTCCTAACTGAAATCTTTACTGACGATAATATTTTTCAAACTTGCTGCCAGCGACGACGGTGTCAGAAAGTCCCAAGTTTTAGAAATCGATAAATATAATTGCCCACTACCGCGTTCACCCACTATTCCAAACTGTCAGTTTTTCCAAGAGGTGTTATTAATGATATACTTTCAAGAAATAACAGGTTACTTTATTCGTTAAAGGATTAAATTGAATCCGTTGAAGAAGAAAATCGTCGAATGCTCATGATGACCTAAAATGCAATTATTTATTATAAATGTCGTTGAACTGAATATTTTTTCAATAATTATTGCTACTTCGAACTCTAAGAGGCATGGTGGATGGTTATAGTTTTCTATCCTCCGGTTCATCTACAAACGTTCCATGAACAGCGATAACTTTTTTTTTTATCTTTACATTTCTAAGTCTCTTAGCACATAAAATATGAATCTTTTATTCCAATTCCTTTAAAATATCTTCTCAGGGATTTGCTTACTACGATACATAAGGAATACGATTTAAATTTTTTAGAATAGCAAGTATTATTTACTATATAGTAGAGCTAGCTAGACGACTGAGAGGTTGCCCCATGTATACATGGCCTGCCTGATCGTAAGAACACCATCGATTGCAAAATAATAAAAACTTACGCATAGCAGATCCTATATTCTCTGCGTAATATTAATTTCAGTTATCTTTAATATCAGAACATCTACGAAAACGAATTTCGTGAGATGTATTGCAACAGATCCATTAATTAATATGTGATATTCCAGTTTTTCAGAGGCTAAAGTTTATCTAGTAAAACAGGCCCGTTTTGCGCTCCGTGCACTTCTTCCTTTGGTAATACTGTACTTCTGATGTAGCGAATTTCCTTTGGAGAAGAAGCTGGAAACTCACAGTTAGTACTGTACATGTCTTCATATGATGAAGATTGCTATGCGATATATTCCATTACTTTCACAGCTGTGTAATAATCCAATAATGTTATGATCTTGTATACGTCGTTAACTCGTAACATGGCATGATTCAGCACTGTTACAGAAGCTTTTTGATCAGCAGAGAACATTTCAGTTTCGGCTTGAGAGTCCCTCTAGGAATTACTGGAACAATTTCAATCATTTTTAAAGATAGATGGAAAGAAAACAAAAGAATGAAAACGAAAAGCGAACTGGAGAAAAATGAAACAATTGATCAATGTTTAATGCTCATCATCGTGGAGCTCACGCGAAACCGCTATTGAAATTCAAAACAGTTGGGTTACAATAAAAAATGCATCCAATTTAACGGTAACTTCAACACCTATGAGTTTAATTCGATAGTATTAAACTGAATCCTTTAACTTAATAACAGCTTGAATAACTCTTCAACTGAATAAACACTACATCTGCTTAATTTAATTATAATGCTAACATCTGGCATTCTATTCAATCAAAATTTAATCATCCGTTCATTTGTTACGAAAACATATGTATAAGTTCTTTTATCACAACTTCTTAATCAGATGTGCAGCTTAATGAAAACTTTGAAATGCAATTCTTTAAAAGTTCATCGTCTCGAGACTTTAATAAAAATTTCACAACGTGCCTATTATAGTTCGTACAAACTGGTAACATACCCTCAAAAACTTCCCTGTATCTGCAAAGTAATATCTGTCGTAAGAATTCATAAATATTTGAGGTAATGCAATCATGACTTAGTGTCTATTTATGCCTTATGCAATTCCACCTTGCGCTTACTTCCTTCCTACACCTTGCCACAGTGCCTGCCTTCTCACATAACGGCGTCCCTAGACAACGCTTGCGCAACACTTCCAGCATTGTGCGCATTTCCTGCACGGGCACACGCTTAGGCGCTATAGCTGACAAGTGGTGTTTTTCGTTGCCAAATTTAACTAAATATGGTGATGAAAAATAGGGTGGTGATAAAATTTATGGTTCGATTTTGCACCAAGTTTGCCAACCGAGGTTGATCAATACGTGATGGTCCAAAACCTGGCGATGAAGCAATAAGTTCGAAGTAGGAAAAATGTAAAACTTGGTTTAACATTGGGGTTTAAAAGTGGCTCTTCTCTTTCTAAAATTCGACGAAATCTGCAATGCAGAGCCGGACTGACACTAGATGCACCTGCTTAATATGCCGTGAGAACTGCCAACTTGCATTTTGTTACAAAATTTACTAAAAGTAGACTGTGAAACACCGGACTAATAATGATTATTACCTCCTCCAAGGAGGTTGTGCTTTCGTCGAATTTGTCTGCCAGTTATTCTCTTTGTGTTATTCTGTTTTTCTGTCACCATGATAACTCAAAAAGTTTTGGAGAGCTTTTCACGAATTTACAGGGATTGTTGAGTATGTTAGGAGGAAAAGATGATTAACTTTTGGTGAAGATCCGTTCATCCGTTTTTTCATTTGTTTGTTTGTTTTTCTGTCTTTTTTCTTAGTACCATAACTCAAAAAGCTATTGACGGATTTGAATGAAATTTACATGAGTTACTAGGTATACTGTATTACAAAGAGGAGATGACTAAATTTTTGTCATGATTTGCTGATTCGTTTGTTTGTCGCTCTGTTTGATTTTATGCTTGTTAGTACGATAACTCAATAAGTTATGAACGGATCTTTATGAAATTTATAGAAATTGTTACCTCCGCCGAGGAGGTTATGTTTCGTTGGGTTTGTCTGTCTGTTGTGTGTTTGTTGGTTTGTCTGTCACCAAGATAACTCAAAAAAGTTATTGACTGATATTGACGAAATTTACAGGAATTGTTGAGTATGATAGGAGGATGAGATGATTAACTTCTGCTGAAGATCCGTTCATCTGTTTGTTTGTTTGTTTGTTTGTCGGCCTTTTTTTTCCTAATGCCATAACTCGAAAAGGTATGGACGGATTGTTTGACATTTACACGAGTTGTTCGGTACATCACGAGCGCAAACGACTACATTTTTGTCATGATATGTTTGTTCGTTCGTTAGTTTGTCGGGTTTTTAATTTGATGCTTGTTAGCAAAATAACTATAAAAGTTATGACTGGATCGTTATGAAATTTACAGGAATTTTGGGCAATATTAAAAGATATGAATGATTAAATTTTAGTGATGATCGGTTTATCTGTTTGTGAGTTTGATTAATGTTTGTCAGAATGTTTGTTAGCAGCATAAATAAAAAAAAACTTATCAACGGATCTTCAAAAAATTACTGAAACTGTTGATACTGTTAAAAGGGATATATGTATGCACTATTCGATTTTTGGTGTTGATACAAAGAAAATCATGGTCTGAGAACCAAATTTATTTTTTCATAACCGTTGCCTTGCTTGGCGGAGGTAAGCGCTCTCAGAATGCTCTAGCTTCAATATATGTTTCCACGGTGCTATTCTCAAGAGACTCGGCAACCCTACACACGGATCATATGCACACGGATAATAATAGTTGTACAGCCAGTCAGCCACAAGACTAGCATGCGGGCTACTTTGCCGAGAAAAGAATTCGTATACGCGACACTCCCCAACAATCTGAATGTTACATAAAATATGTGACTACAGCTACATGCTGTACTTAATGTTGTTGCAGTTGGTGTTAGGAAAGTTTCAAATATATTTGCAAATTTGGATCCATAAGCTGCACAGAACCGGCTTCTTGGTAGCGCAGTTAGAGAAGCTCAGTCTCTCACCTCAGGCTTGGAATTTTCGTTCCTTTCGAGCATTATCCATTCCGCTTATGCTTTTATTAGCTGAATGATATTGTAGTAGTTTAATCTTCACGCTGAGCAGACGCCTTTTTATATTAAACTAGTGGCCCGTGCCGTCATTATAAATGACGGCAAAAAATTAACACTTCACCAAAACCCCCCGCCGTCTTGTGGGCTTCCTCATTTTTCCCTATCTAATCGTGAAGAAAAAGATTCCAAGGTACCCAACTTTTTTTCGCCTTTTGAAATTTGAATTTTCTCCTATCTTATTAGTTCTATTTTTCCCCTATCTAATACTGAAGAAAGAGATTGCAAGGTGCCCCACTTTTTTTTTACATTTTGAAATCTGAATTTTCTCCTTTCTTATTCCCATAGAGCGTGACAGGAAAGATATAAATATATAAATAAATAAAAACACGACGTGAATTATTATATAGTACTGACTAGTGCACCAAACGCGACCCTTCTGATGAATAAGTCATAGAAATATATATTTGAAAACATCTCGGCTCAACAACAGGTTTGATATGCACCAAGCGCAACCCTTTTGTTGAATAAGTCATAAAAATATATATTTGAAAACATCTCAGCTTAACAAAAGGGCTGATAGTCTAGATGAGACGTAATTAAGTGACATCACCCGTAGAACCGTTGAAAATGA
Organism: Parhyale hawaiensis; assembly: GCA_001587735.2. Taxonomy (NCBI): domain Eukaryota; kingdom Metazoa; phylum Arthropoda; class Malacostraca; order Amphipoda; family Hyalidae; genus Parhyale; species Parhyale hawaiensis. The sequence goes on along the minus strand of LQNS02278140.1, from coordinate 8,236,541 downwards.
ACATGTCCAAACACGGGCATGCAGGCAAGCGCCCAAGTGCCTCCCCGTATCCAAGATACCATCTCCGCAACAAAAAAGTTGGGTAACTGGGAACTTTTTTCTTCAGTATTAGATAGGGGATAATAAGGCTTCGGACAGACGGACGGACGGACTGACTGACGGACGGACGGACTGACAGACAGCTCTCTTATTATAGTATAGATTTACATCGCAGGCAAATTTTGACGCTTGAGGTTCAACAATCGTTTGGTATCCACGATACGGTGAACTCTGGGCATTTCCAGTAAATTATTTTGACTGAACTATATTTTCTTTGTGCAGCTTAACGTTTGCCAAATTCCAAGCTGATATTGACGCCTTATTTTGCAGAGGGATATTTTGCTCTCGCAAAACTCATGGCTGTACAACTTGCGTTTCACTATTGGAAGATCAGGCCGGTAGGGATGAGACCTATAATACAGCAAAACCTATACTGGGAACCGGAACAGTAAAAAGCTCAATCACAAAATTTTTGCCGTTATTTTTGACGGCTGAGCCCTCTAGTCGGAATAAATATTTACCAGTTGTATAACTATGTCGTCTGTGCTAGTGCATCGAGCAGAAGTATATAATTGATTCAGTTCCGCACTACCGAACGACGTCCCTTATGAGCAAGGCATAGATTAAATTCTTCTATGAATTTTTATATACGTACTCCGTTGTTGAGTGATTTTTATTTTTTTTTTTAGATGGCCCACACTGATCTTGATTTGGATCTGCGTTGCTTGTATGGAAATACAAGCGAGCTTCTCCATGCGAGCGGCGGGTGGGACTGAATCAGTACAAGTTTCTCATAAGAACGCAGCTATTCTTTGAACCGCCAGGCTTTATGAATACTCAAAACTCTAGAAGTAACATGAAGGTGTTTGATTTCTGCTAATACATAGTCTTACTTTCAATTTTTATACACTATGGGCGATAGTTCTCAAAAAATTAGCATCAGTCCCGGGCAGCAAGCAGTAACCACCACAGCAAGAACCGCGATTTCTCACGTGTGAACAGGACCATAACCTCCTCGTCTGAAATATCGATCATTACGATTGAGTTCTGCCAGGCGGTAGTCGTAAATCTGTCCTATGCTCTCTCACCATTAATCACAGAACTATATATATTTCTTTCTCGAAGGGGAGCAATCAAAACTTGGGAGAACTTTCAAGACAGTTTTCGTGCAGATTTTGGCGCAACAATGTGCTAGAATTGTCGTGTAGTACATCTGAAAACTAAGAAAGCCTTTTATACTTGATGGCATTTTTTTTTTTTTCAAAATCGTCCTGTGTTTATTCTTGGTCAAGGCTTTAATAGAATTTTGTGGTGACGTTATGTTCGAGGTGGCTGAAGCTATAATAAAATTTAACAGTATTTTCCATTCAGTTTTTATGCTCATTTTTCGATTAAACTAGCCTGCAATTTTTGAAGAATGCTACGAAAACTTTTTGTATTCAGTTTTTATGGCTGAGGCGCAGCACTATAGCTGAAGTATAAATTTGAGGTAGCTATAGTACCATTTGTGAAAGTTGTTGAACTTCAGGTAGCTGTGTAAAGTTATATTATTTTCGCGCCATTGTTAGTGCTGTACTACATTAAAATATTGTTTAGCAGCACATATGAAATTTCGTTGACAGCTATCAGAGCTGGACTCTGCGTTTTTTCTGATTTCAATTTGGGTTACATTTTGGTAGAATTTAGTGATCCAGCACATTGTAAGGTCCAGATTTGTAACCCAACCCAAGGACTATATTTCGTTATGTATATATTAGACGTTGAATACACTTCAAATGTTTCTGCAATGGCTGTTACTTAGATGATATAAGGCCCCAACAGAAGAAGAATAAGAGCTTTGTTCACTCTTGTTACGGTTGGTATAAAACCAGGTAGGCCCAAGCCGTCTTTCATTCCAGATGATATGTTTGGAACAAACTGATACTGATATGCAGGCCTATCTTCTGCTATACTGTTTGAGTGCCGAAATATATTAAAGACAAGCGTTTGCCGGGACTTTAATTTTTTTTTTTTTTAATCTGCCTCTCTGCAGTCGGATCTGGTACGACTGCAATTTTTTTTATCTCTCCACTGCGATTATTCCCTTTCTAACTTTTCCCATGGTGCGACTCTGGTAAACTCAAATTAAATATAAAATATATGTGACAATAATATATTATAGCATTACTAAAATATCTAGAAAAAGTAAAATATCTAGAACAATGCGTATACGCACATCGTCGAGACGCATCATGCACAACAGTGCACAACATCTTAACAGTACTCGATGAGGCTGAGACGTTGTTGATTCAACGGACGTTAGACATTTTAACTGAAGGGGAAAAATATTACGAAGTCGCGAAAACATGGTGGAGCGACTTCACTTAACACGTCTTAATACAATTTTTTTTAAACGTTTGCGATTTCCGACTTTCCGATTTAAACTCGTCAGTGCAACACAGTCGCAGAGCTGCAAAGTCTAAATTCGGTGCCGCAACGTCAGGAGAAGCAACATATCGCTATTACAAAACAGCACTTTACGCACAGTTCCCAATCAACTGTATAACTTTAGTACAGGCTGCAAAAATAAATAAGGTCCAACATCTGATTTCATAATTTGAACACTGCAGGAAAATACCAAGAATATGAAACTCGCATCACAACGGTTCATTAAGTTGTATAGTTGGCTAATGTTCACGAGTCTGCGTGGAACCTCACCAGCAGTACCGACGGAACACGCGTAAACGGGCATATTTTCGACGTCTACAGCTCATGAAAATGCCAAGAACATTTAATTAACGCCAGTACATTTCGCAACACTGGCGTTGCGAGATGTTGATGACGCAACGGAGGATCTCGCTAACATTACCTGCCTGGATTAGCTGGCTAACCTTGACACTGAGGAGCAACGCGGTAGCTGTTCGCTGTGACCTCTCATTTGCATACCACGCGTCCCTGCAGGGTATGAGGGGTAAATGAGTGGCTGGTATAGAGTGTAATGGGCCTAAGAGTTGGTATTATTACGTGCAAACTTAACGCGTGGCTGCTGGAAAGCTCTAGAGAGGACTCCGCTTAATTTGATAACCAACGGGACCGGATATTATATACTTCTAAGAATAAGAGCAAGAAAATGTTTCTGGTTGGGGTAGTAAAAGAGGGATGAGTTGAGTATTAACCTGAAAAAAAGTATATATGAGGTACATATTGTTCTGTAGACATCACAGCCATTCACTGAAGTCTTAACGAAATATCCTCAATGTCTGACAGGCACTCCTTAGTCGCCCTTCGCCCCCATCTCCCTCAGGATGTGATTCCAGTAACCTTCATCTTATCTATGGAGCGTTCTCATGAATGAACGAAGCATTCCATTGGCAACTATAGCACAGCGACGTGTTATTACTGTGGCTCTTAGGCACTTTCGAGGAAGTATGTGAGCGAGACATCGGCTGGCTGCGTCTGTGCAGAAATCACAGACCGAAAGTAAAAAGAATTAATATATACAAAAGACTGTAAAAGTCCCGGACTGCACACAAAGAAACTGTTGCTAAACACAAGATGCGAGAAAATGTATATTGCGATTAGAGGCATGCGTGGGTATCATCTCTCTAACGCGAGTGGAAACGAACTTATCTACAAACAGTAAAAAAATTACGACAAATATTTACTACAATCCAACAGAGATAAAATAATCAAAGTTGCATCTCTTGCTAGTGCGTTCTCTTACGACTTACATTGAAACAATTCACCAGCCTAAGTTATAATTTGCCCCAAGCGAAGCGCGCACTGAGCTTCATATTCATGGCCTGTCTCATACTCTCAAATTTACCAGGAAAAAGTTTCCCTAGAGCGAGCACATCATTATATTCATGGCAAGTTCTAGACAGAAGTTATGAATAGAATAAAAGTGTAGCATTACCTACCACCTCGAGTGCGGCGGGGCCGCAGGAGGAGACGGCCGCGCAGCTCGGCGGGCGCGCCCCAAACTTTTAGAATTAATAAACCGTGAACTCCGAGCGGGCTGGCTGGGATTGTGCAGTCTTGCCACTTCATTGTGCTGGGACGGTAGAGTTTGGGAGTTGGGAAGCAGTCTGCAGCCCAATGCGAACGACTTATTATCACCCGTGAGCGAAGCAATGAGCGGTGATAATGTTTTCGTTGAAGATTTAAGTAGATTTGTACATTTGTCCACCCAAAGACAGGGAGAAAAAGTTGAGCAATGTTCAGAATTTTTTGCAGGGAGTCTAGTGGGTTGACCTAGATGTGACCAATGCCCTAACAATGGCGGCGATGAAAAATTGTATTCAGACAGAAAAAGTTAATTCATAATAACAATTTTTTTAGACTGGTGATTAGACTGAGATGTGAAAAATGCCAAAATAATAGAGTTAGTTTGCCGTAAAATATGACAGCGTTGAAATTTGTCTCCCCACCGGAAAAGAGGGAGAAGCAGCTGAGCAACGTTCATAATATTTTTCAGGGAGGCAGGTTTGTTGATAAGGTATGAAAAATATAAATATCTAGGCTAGAGTTAGCTGGCCATAAAAAATGATAGCGTTGAAATTTGTCTCTACCACGGGTGATGGCTTTACGCCCTGTTCCAGTTTTCTTTTGCAGCTGTCGTAAGAAAAATCTATCAGAATTGCGATGTGTTTACTAACAGCAGGCATGCTGTACGTGCACAAAAAGAGTGTGACGGAATAGTCATTTCGCTGATGAAGATTTATGAGACGATCTAATCGAAGAAAAGATTCCGCGTTGCCATTCCATGTCGTCACAAACTATCTAGATTAGATTATTGAATAGTTCAAGCCTTCGTTTCCACAACTAAAGTGATCTAACACAGAAAGAAATAAGGGACACATAGCATGTCGATAGAAGCGGGAACCCCAGCACGAAGGTGTTCCCAAATAGGATCAACGCAAAGATGGTGATACCGAACAACGTTCCGTATCATCTTCCTTAGGATCAACGCGCATGGGAACAGCAAGTCAGGAAAGAAGAAGAAGAATAGTAGCACGCAAGATTAATATGGGTATAAAATCAGAAGTCAGCTAAGTGGGCGCGAAAGACAGACGTCCAGAAGTCTTAGCTAAAGGCTAAGGTAACCTACATAAACCCCTAGAGGTGCTGCTCCTCATGACATAGGATGGGACAGCTATGTCCTATTAAAACAAGTTCGTAAGATAACATTTAAAGCTTCTTCCTTCAGCTTATCACCCTATGCGTTCTTGCAATGTTCCAACAGCAAAAAATATATATATACAAAGCTGTTTTAGTCTTAACCCTTAAATGCATAGCGTGCCATATATGCAACATATACCAATAGTGTTATTTCTACGGGTGTGCTATGATTAAATCAGGCATTTAAGGGTTAAATCAAAGTCTATTTTATCACATTATTGGCACTTACTTTAGCGAAGTTTCCCTCATACGTTAAGTTAAGTGCCCGCGTAACAACTTTCGTTACCGCTAGCAGCCACACTTAGAACGGAATAATAACTTTATCGCAGAATTGACCACGTCACAACCATTTGGCTACAAATTCCACAGAAAGTTAAACTTATAGTGTCTGGAAATTTTCAAACTACTAATCGTGCTAGTTCTAGAAAAATTATGTTTTTTGTCAGTTTTACTAACTTCACTCAGCGGCGGTAATAGCTTCTTGACTAAAAAAGAAAAAAAAAAATATTCACAGTTTTATGTCACCAAAGGAGCAAAAATGAACAACACAAATGATAAAAATATGTATTAAACAAGAAATCATTAATCAAAAGTTCACAATGACTGAAAAAAGTCTTATTTGGCATCATGAACCCATGGCGTTTAATAACTTCAAAAATCCTGGAATCCATGCAGCCAGTTAGTTTCTTTATTACAGAAGGTGGAACTGCCCTTGCTGCTGCAGCAACAGCATACCGCAAGACAGATTTTGAGTTGCACTGCCTTTCATCTGTGTAAATTTCCCTTTCCAAAGAGGTCCAGAAGTTTTCAATTGGGTTTAGATCAGGTGAGCACGGTGGCCAAACCATCAGTTTCTCTCCATGGAACCACAAAGAGTCCAGAA
>LQNS02278140.1:8200249-8219833 GCA_001587735.2 Parhyale hawaiensis | reverse complement strand
CAGCAAGTCGGGAAAGAAGAGTAAGAACAGATTGAAGAAAGATCAGTACGAGTAAAAGATGGGAAGGAAGCAAAGTGGGCACGAAAGACAGCCGTCCCGAAGGCCTAGCTAATAGCTGAGGTAACCTACAGGGTCCCCTGGGGTTGCTTGGCCCCATAACATAGCATGGGCGAACCTAAACTACCTAACCCTATGGCCCTTCCTATGCCCCCTGAGGGGACGAAGACCATTTGGTCAAGTTAAGTCCAGTTCACATGGTAGTCTTTAGCCCTAAATTCATACATCACTTGTACGAATGCGTTGAAATGTCTATTTACAAACCCGAAAAATACACTGCTTTCTGAATTCTAATGAACTCCAAATTTGAAAAAAAAAATCAGAAATTTTACTAGACACTTGCTAAGCGAAGTGACGGGGAATATCTTAGTAACTCTAGTGGCGTAGACGCAGTTTTTGCAAAAACACAATCCGGATGTTTGGAAGTACGAATGTAGAGGAAAAGCCGTGTGAAGCGGTCTTCGAATTGAGCTTCTCTCGGCATAACACGGTGCTGCGAAAGAGGAGAAGCAAGAGAGGGTTCGCGAGTCTTATTAATACATGGATTCGTAAGCTCCACAAATACGGTGTAACTCTTGTCGAGAAGAACGTCGCGTAACTGATCTCGTGTTTCGTGTTACGGAAGAGAGCAATTACACAATGGAAATGTCGCGCAAGGCGCCGTGCAAAGAACCCATCTTATGTTGCGTGAGAGACAGCATTTACACGATGCAACTTGCGGCTCCCAACGGACCCACTCCAACCCATCTCATATTGTGTGCGAGCATTTACACGATACAACTCTTCGAGCGCAACACATCGTAAAATGAACCCGTCTCGTGTTGCGCAAGAGAGAACATTTACATAAATGCAACACCTGGCGCTCAACGCGTCCTCCCTTGTACTGCGTGGGAGGAAGCATTTACACTGCGCAACAGGGTTGCATGCGACACCCACCGGCACAGGCGGGAATCGCGGCTTCAGTGCCACTAGGACGATAGGGTGGGAGGACATAAGCCTGTCAAGAAACTAAGGTTTGTTTTACATTTGGAATCCTGTGCTTCGCCACATGCAATGTTTTTTTAAGGATGAAAATTAAAAGAAAAAGGCCAGACTTGAAAAATTTGCTTGAAAGTGACTACAATTTGTTGCATACTCCGTCGATTGAACTGCGAAAAGAGAAATTATATTTATCCCACGTGTTGATCATTGTTCACTGTTCAGTTGCGAGATCAAGGATGATTTTTATCTGTATCAGTAGTGAATTTTGTAGAACGTATCGTTATACTCTTTAGCTGTGAAGTTGTTTCGTTCTTTGAAGACGGCAGTGAGAGCAGTTCTTCATAGTTTTCCTCTAAAACCTTTGCTGGTACGACGGAAGTAAATTTTATAACCTAATTATGCTTTAGTTTGGTGAGTAGCGAACTGAATAGACTTTACAATAATCGAAGACCCCTCCTTCCCTTCGAGAAAAGATTAATCTGCTCTCCAGGGCGGTAAAAAATACACAGAGTAAATCCAGATTCAGGTATTACTTACTAGTACTATTATTATCATTTTGCAAAGCACAACGGTGATAAAATAGAGTACGAAAGGAAGGGCATGACTAAGGCCGATAAACACGCGGAACTTATGGACGATAGTCTTAGCACAATGGAACAACATGAACGGCTGGTGGGCAAAGAAGAGGCATCGGCAGACTGAATCTGAAGAACGATTCCAGATGATGGAAGGCGGCTCGCAATCGATGGGACAAGCCTCAAAGTTAGGAAGTAGGTATTTGGTATTCAGTTTTGCCAAATGCTGCGACCGTGGCGACGACAAGGCATTCTCAATACTGGCTGTCGGTACAAACTACTCGTCCTGCTCTTCACAACACCAAATCTCCGAAATTCTAGAATTACTATTATTATTATAATGGGGGCTTTCCCGCCGTATCAGAAACGAAGATTATATACAGCGATCTAATTTTATATAATATAGTTTAGAAGTTGAGTCGACTCAGATGAGCTCTTTTAGTACAATCTCGGCCAGGTGCACCATGTCTGGCAGGAAATAAGGCGCGAGCATTTCTAACCCTACACTGCTCGACCGAACGTAATCGCTCTGCCTTGCGGCGCAGGGAAAGAGACGAAAAACGAAAAGAGAAGAAGACAGAAGAAAGCGAACACTCGTGCGGGGGGGTCCCTTCCGTGGCCCCCCACACGGGAGCAGATAGGAGTCCCATGGGATGGGTCGCTTACCACCANGCGGAGAAGGCACTCGGGACCCTTGGGTGCGTGATGCCCAAACATATTGTGGCGAAGAAAGGGCCGGGCGAGCCAATCACTGAAGGCAATGTTGAAGCACTAAACCTCAATAAAAATAATGTCCAGCAGATGCAATAAGAAGAAATAACAATGCATCTGCAACTACTTCAGGTATGCCCCTCTTGTATTACGAGATTCAGGAATGTGAATCATAAAAAGAATAATAATAAATAAAATACCTTCACATAAAAACAAGTTGAAATACGGTGAAGGACATAAGAATGTTACAAGGCTTACCTACCTACAGGCAAATACCCATGAGAGCACAAATTTCGATACATTCTTCACAATTCTAGTTACAAACTAAAACTAAAGTTTACAATAGCGATGTCATATACCACCTCTAGCAACCGCTGCGAATTCGTAAACACAAATTCAGTCTCAAAACTTTGCCTGAGAGCGTGGGGGAGTTAATGACTTAAAAAGAAAATAACTCGTCAGGATAAGAACAGTTCAACATAATTACAGAAGTACCTAGTACTATAAAGTTACTATATACTCGGGTTTCCTCCATAGCAAGATGCATAGCCATACACAATAAAATAGTTAACCAATGAGCAAAAAAAAAATTCCAATTCAACGAGAACGACGCTACAAGTCACTTGTCGCAAAGCTTGACTGAAGGCCGCTGTCCACACGAGCACAAACTCAAAATGTTTTTAAAAATATTTCTAATTCTTACGTGATCGCCAACACATTAGGTTTACGTCTTGCTACACAAATGGCTGAAACTCTCAATAGCAACGGCAACTTTTACCTTTTACACAACATGAAGCGCCAATGGTCAAATATGAAGTACTGTAACACCTCTTTTAATTTCGAGACAGTTTAGCTTCGCAACAGCGAATGTTTTACCACAAAGTTCAAGAATGTGAAGAATTCATGAATTGGTTGTCAAAAGGAAAACTAACCGACGGTACCTACGATACTAACCTAAGATATGTCGTGTTTTGTTTTTTCTGAAGGCTTTAGATTTGCCGCTGAGCCATCGTTCATTTGGTAGCAGAGATTACGGAAGTGAGAATATTAAGAAATGTTGCATCTAAATCTATTATATTTTATATTGCTTCAATAAAAAAAAGGAATTGACTGCTACAAGTTACGTTAGAAAAAATTCCATGAAAAGGATATAGATGGTTACGACGTTACATAAACCACGCTCCATTTCGCATGCCACATGCATTACATATGCACTATCCTACAGTTAACTGAAACATTATTGCTGATACCAAGTTTGTACAGGAGCAAATTTCCGATCTCTGTATTGCAAGGTGCCATTAGGTTGGAGAGTGGCGATTTGATAAGTTTGTTGTGGCTGCTGGGAGCCTTGCAGCGTGGTTATGCTAGCGGAGAGATTATTCGATAGGCTAACCGAATGTTCGGTGCCTACAGGGGCGGTGTTCATGGCGCTGATGGTGGGACAGAGAGGCTGCACGGCAGTATAGTCGGTGTAGGTGATGGTGTGCGGCTGCTGCGCTTGCAAAGTACCGTCCTGGGAAGCCAACATACTCGCGCCCACTATAGACACTGAGGAGTTGCCTTCGTCGATCTGGAGACGGTGAGGTTGTGCGTGCTGGGACGGTGCGAGCTGATGCTGCACGGCGATGTGCTGCGGCTGCGGTTGTTGCTGATGTTGGGGGTGGTGATGATGCTGGTGGTGATGGTCAGCAGGCCGCACCTGAGTTGCCTGCAGTGACTGTGGCTGTTGCTGTACAGTGATGGTCTGAGGGATGACGATGGCAGGAGCCTCAGAGAGGATGAGGCCACTGCACGACGTGTCCTTGTCCTCTATGGTAGTCTCCGTCACCACATGCTCCTCGGGGTTACTGTAACAGATAGGTTATGGTTCAAGTCCCCCTAAATCAGTACTAAGCTTTTCTCAGAGAGGAAAGTTGAAGGAAGCAAACTGAACGCGAAAGACAGACGTCCCAAAATCCTAGCTAATGGCTACAGTAACTTACACAGTCCCCTGGGGTCGCTGCCCCATACATAGGATGTTTGCAAACGTAATTAACTTAACCTTGTGGCCCATCCCATTCTCCATGAGAACAGCTGTAACATATAAGGAATTTCAATTAGGTTAGTTAACCCTAACTGAACTACGCCGAGTACGTATAGGCTATATGACTGTCGACTGCCCAGTAATAAGCTAAGACATGGCACGAAGGGCCGAAACATACAAAAAGCAGTTCAGCGAGAAGCTAGCAGTTTTTGAGAAGCACGGAATTCATAGGAGCGCGCACACCGAGCAGCGGCAGCGACCTACTCAACTGCCGCTGTTCGGGGTGAACTCTCCCAATAAATTCCATGCTTCTCAATAACTGCCAGCCTGCCAGCTTCTTACTGAACTGCTTTTAGTATGTTTCGGCCCTAAACTCACATGTTCTCTACATGTCTAGCAGATTTGGCGAACGGTTCATAAAACGTAACTCTTCTGGTTAATGTGGTGAAAGGTAATTAGTTGAGTATTTTAGCTAACACAACAGGAGGCAGCCAACATCTACGCAGTGTAATAAACATACTTAGGTACACGACAAATACATAGTCGTTTCCTGTAATTGAGTGAACAACAACTAAAAATGCTGGGTGTTCAAATATAATTCAAATCCTTCAGAGCAGCCAAAGATTCATAAATGTGGAAGATACATTTTAGAGATTCCGTAATGCAGCCACACTTAGAATTTGCTGTTCAATTCTGGTCGCAACATCTGTGTAAAGATATCGATAACATAGAGAGAGTCCAACGCAAAGCAAAAAAATTGATGCCTCAGCTGAGAAACAAGACGTATATATGTCGCCTAAAAGAATTGAGTCTGATCTCTCTCGAGCAAAGACGACTCAGGGGACAACTAATAGAAACACTAAGTATTTGAATGGCTTCAACGACGTAACTACAACGGGACTCTTTGAAAAGAGACCTTAATGATCGCTTGCGAAACGACGGTCAAAAGCTCAAGCATAAAGCTCGAAGAACAAATTTAAGTCAGCAGTTTTTTCCGTATTTCATAGTCAGTATTTGGAATATACTCATTTCGTCGTTGCTGGTGCGCGGAGTCAGTCAACGCATTTAAAAATCGTCTTGACATACATTGGGAGAGACATCCTCTCCAGTTATGAACTCCTCTTCCAGGAGTCGCAAACTCTTAACCCGTATCCGGTTGGTGGTTTTGCCGGATGATATTTCTACAGATATGCTGTCCACAATTGTGCCCAACCTCCGGATAGGTCTTAACGACCAGAGCTTCCGAGGCCACCTTAATCAGTCTTCTTCTCTCTTCCACCCCAACTACACAGTTTGGCATCTTTGAGCTCCGCATATCAGCGGCTTTTGATCGTGCTTGCGTGCATTCAAGATCGTCTCTTTAGCTGAGATTCTTGCCCCCCCTTTTTTTTCTTTTCTTCTCATTTCCCAAGTCTTCTGTATCCTAGTAACATAATGACAATAGCTCATAGAGGGCCGGGGCGTAAGCTCCGGTGTCTCTTTGGGAATGGGCCTATTGGTTCGTCTACTGCCGCCTATCCAATCTAATCTAATGACCCGACGGAAGCCTCTACAAGGTAAAATGCAACTCGAGACAAGTACGAGGCAAATTAAGTTGAAACACAAGCCCTCCTGCACGTGCCATACGTATAACATAGTTGGAGATTTGGCTTAACAAAACTGGAAAATGTTTCGTACAATTCAAGACTACGTAAGTTGAAGCTACAGGTTCTCAGCATGGTTCATAACGCTATTCACGTATTTGACACGAAATATCAGATGCAGTCGAAGTTTGTTCACAGGTACGTACAACCAAGGCACAGTGTCCTAATGAAGAAAAGACGAAAGCATGACGTCACTATCAAGCCAATGCGTAGTCCATGAAATTGAAAACTAATTTAAATTCTTCGCCATGTTACTCGGGTCCACCTAATCCAAATGCTCAAGTCCACATACCTAGCTTCTGATCAGCCCTACTTGCCAACTCCTGCAGCCCAAAGATCCATCTTACAACCTCGCTCCTCTGTTTGTCTTCAGCAGGTAGCTACTACTATCAGTTCACCAGAAGTTTCTTTATACATACTACAGGCATAACACTGCGGGCAAGCATCACATTGACCACATAATAAGCAGGCGCACCTGATACAGGCGGGCACCGCACTCTTGACGATCTCGTAGAGCTGCGTGAGAAGCTCTTGCGAGTTTTGCAGTGACGTCTCGTCCTCGACAGCCGGCAGCAGGTGAGCGACCTCATTGATGAGTGACGAACACACCTCACGCGACTCGCTCACACGCTCCGCCCTCAGTTCTTCTTTGGCCTGCACAGCGGTAGCAGAAGTGACATTACCTGCTGCGGCTGCGGGGGGATCACTACGTTATCCTCATGCCCAAAATACAACATTCTTGTCACTCACATATCATCATAGTTATTATATTCCTAATTTTACGACTGCACCCACATCGTCTAATATGACTCAAGCTGTGGGATAACTAGCCTATTATAATAATGGCATAAAATATTAACTAATTACTTCCCCTCAAGGGAATAAGACAGGCATGAGTGCAGTGAGACAGTCTTTGAATCAATGGCTGCACAAGCCTACAACTGGAGCGTCAGCAGCATATTAGGGTTCTCACCTTCGTGATTTCATTGGCAATATCTTTATTGGTAGGGTTGTAGCGTCTGAATATGGAGGGCGGCTTGGACTTGCCGGCGAGCAGCTCCTCCCGAACGTAGGTCATGAGGGCGGTCCTGATGCTCTTCTCGTCCTGCAAGCCTTCTTTGTACAGGGCTCTGATCTTGTCCAGGACGTGAGGATCCACAGGCTCTTTGGTGCGGTACACAACGCTCTGGGCCAATAAATTCAAAGGCTGAAAAATCTGCACACGTAGTGCATAAAGTACCTACTTAAATTCCCAAAAAGGTAGTGCTAATTCATTACGAGCGTTGAAGCGAATAATGGCGTTCTGTTCACGACTGTTCAGATTGATGTCCTACAAAACTCAGAACGAAAGTACGTGACTTACAAAAAAAATGATGGTTTTTATGCCGGTTATGGCGACCAATATTAGAAGTGTTAGGGTTAGACGAGTTACGTGAAGATTAGAAAGGAACCGTATGTTAGAGTAAGACAAGGCATGTTAGTGTTTGACAGGGTACGTTAGGGTTAGACAAGGTATGTTAGGGTTTAACAAAGTGTTAGGGTTAGGTAAAGTACGTTTGGGTTAGACAAGGTACGTTTCGGTTAGACAAGGTATATTAGCACTAGACAAGGTACGTCAGGGTTAGATAAGGTATGTTAAGGTTAGGAAAGGTATGATAGGTTAGACTACGTTTCGACGTGGCATATTTAGCTACTAGAATAGTTTAGGAAAGCTAGAATAGATTCTGGTCACAACTGTCGCAACAATCGTCGCCGGTGTACGAACAAAAATAAAAGTTACAAATAACATAATAAGCAGGTATCTTGCAGCCAGCCAAACAAAGAGCAAGATGCAAAAGCAGCCTTCAGCACCTTACCTCCATGGCAGTCTTGCGTTTGTCGTAAAGCCTGGCAATGGTGTCAGCATTCAGGGTGACCTTGGTGCCCGAAGGCACACTCGAGTCCCAAGAGTCGTCCACCTGAACAATTGTTACAATAGGTATTACGCTTGCAGGCCACTATCAGAGAATCAGCTAACCAAGAAACTTTGTGCAGATTTTACTCTGAACTGTGTACTAGAAAAATGTAAGAACTTGGTTGATTACCTAATATTGTAGAGTTTCGAGGGACCACACGGCGAGTAAGCCTTTTCCTCAGTTATCTATGTAATGCTGACATAATGGCAATGGCTCATAGAGGGCCGGGGCGTGAGTCCAGGTGTCTCTCTGGGAATGGGTCTGTTAATCCGTCTACAGCCGCCATCTAATCTCAACAAACCTAAGCGCGAGCACTCTCGTCGAGACAAAACAGCATGAAAATACAAAAACGCACATTTACATTTCACACAGTCCTGAGATTTTAACAAGTGCACTGAGGGAGCTTACTCTATACTGAGAAACATAAGGCGAATTGGCTGTCCAAAACACAGCACACCTTGGGACGCATTGACAATTACACATGCTAGGCGCGTTCATGCAGTACGCACACTGTAGGTTTCGCTGTCATAGCTTGTTTTTAATAGCGTCTCTGATCTAGGCCACAAAATCAGAGACGATTTTTGTGATAACCAGGACATGGAAAAATGTGGGAGCTCCATGCGGGGGGCAACATGTTAGTGAGGAAGTTTGGTCACTGTACTGATGAGGTCAAATGTCACCTGCTTCGTAGCTACAGTTACCCTATGCATACACTGTAACTCGCTTTGGTCGAACTTTAAGTTAGTTATAGTCAGAAAGTTTAAGCCTCCGTTTCTGAGCGGAGCGATATCACAGAGGAAAGAACAAGGGACATTTAGGATGGCAACTTTAAACAGGAAACCAACGAACGCCTACGTGTGGCCTAAAATGACATATTGCATCTATGGTAACAAAAGAGAATACTATCAGTACGTGAATGAAATGGAGAGGAAGCGAACTTGGCACGAAAGTCAGACGACCCGAAGGCCTAGCTAATGGCAAAGGTAACCTACAGAACCCCTTGGGGGGGCAGTTCCTCATAATAGACTGAGCAAACCTAACTAACATAGCTCTATGGCCTATCCTCTGCCTCCTGAGAGGAGAAATCGTAAGTTATGCCAAAGGCACAGAAGACCAACTTTCGTCGTTTGTGAGTTTTTACTATATACTGTATTTGTCTCAGTGTATGTCAGAATATAGCTAACTCAAAACGTTAGGGACGGACATTCAAGAAAATTACACAAACTGTTATCAACGTCAAGAGGCACAAAACAAATGAACAAATTTTGGTAACGATAAAAAGGAAATCCTGATGTCAGGACTAACATTGCCTTGCTTGGCGAACCACAATGATTTTGAAGGCATGCTTACAATACGAAGTACATACTGAAATTAATGCAACTATACATGATACATTGAAATCACCGGCTTCATCAGTTATGCTGATAAATACATCAAATCGTACATCGCAGACCTACAAACTGCAAAGTCGGAGGTTAATAAGTACGCGGAGTCGGACCATCAACCTTACGACTCCACAACCCTGGTGCATCGCAATATTTTTCTAAAATATTCTGCCATCTCGTAAGTACAAGTCGCAATGAAAATTTTTCGATAACAATATTAACAGCAGTTCATACTATAAGCACATTACATTAAAGTTTGGGCTTCTTTCGCCACAACAAATAGGTTTTCACAATGACCATAGAAATACTGAACCCATGTACGAGATGTGCCAACGCACGAACAACGCTCATGGGACAGCAAGTCGAGAAAGAAGAGGAAGAACAGAACAAAGCACTGTCAGTAGGAGTACAAAACTGGAAGATGCAAAATGGGCACGAAAAAGAGACGTCCCGAAAGCAAAGCTAAGGTAGCCTGGTTGCATTAGCATCAAGCCGAAAGCCCGTAAGGGCAATAAAACCTTCTGAGGAACTGAGCATCGATGCCTGAGCACCAAAGCCACCAGCAGATACGACATAAACTTACAGTAGCCATTACAGGGTGCCCCTTGTGAGCCCATGGCATGGGTATCCTGACGTAATACCAATGCTGACACTCGATTGTGCTTGGGTCGTTTTTGTACTGGTCGCTCAGCTTGCGCTTGACGGTGCGTCTCGTTTGGTCAGAAGGCAACGAGGCATCACCGACTCTTGTGTCGCTCACCTGTTGGCAAATGCAATGAAACGTTACAAGGGAGATTATTCTGGCAAGACTCTGAGTGGGTCATGCCCACTCAACTCACAACTATCGTCTTGAAAGGCGACAAGATAACCTTCCGTGTCAAAATTGTAGTGAAGCATGTCCTGCCGATCTGTCCAGAACTTGATGAAAGACCCGATCACTACCTTGGTCCCACTGACCACTTCTTAGGGCTCTTCTACACTGAACGCGGCCCTTCCGTTCCGTCCGAGCGGCGCGTTTTCGCCGCGTCCGTCGGCGCTAGCGGCGCGTCTGTTTTGCTTCTAGACAATTTACCCTTCGGACGCCTTAACTATGAGAAATCGGCGTTTTGAGGGAGACTAATCGTTAAGCCATTGCTATTGAGCCCTGACGAAGCTATCGCTTCCGTGCAAGTTGTGTTTGATATATACACGTTCCATATGTGTTTGATCTTCTTCTGAGCCGGGTTTCGATATAGTGAATGACCAAATTATCAATTGTAATGCCAAAAATGTATTTCACTGCCAAATTCCACTGTTTTCAGCGTCAAATGCCAAACTAGAACTTTTTATTGCCAAATTGATTTTTTACTGCCAAATATGACCAAATTTGGTAGTGAAATATGCCAGCTACCAACCCTGGCACAGCACACAAAGTAGTAGTAGTAGTAGTAGTAAAGGTTTTACTAGCGCTTCAGTGGCACAATGCCTATATCGCGCCGAATTATTCCCGTGGTTATCCACAGGCTCGTGCGCCGCCAGGGCNGAATACAATTGGGAAATTGTACTCCAGTTATCAAATCCTTGTCCCAAGCACACAGTATCCCTTCACCGAAGATGAACACAATAATATAATTTGGTACCAGTAAACGCTTGGTAAAGGGGTGATTGGTAAAATCCCACAGCACACAAACAAAAATAATCTAAAGAATCGGATGAACGCGTGGAAGTGAAGCGTCCAAATATTAAACCTCAGCGGGACGCGCCGGACAAACGGATCAGAGCAAAACGGACGCTCGCGTCGTATGTAGATACACGTGCGCGTTTTACATAGCATTGCATTAAATAGAATTTTTCGGACGTTCGCGCCAAACGGATAAAAACGCGCCGCCGCGTTCAGTGTAGAGAAGCCCTTACTTTCATTGGGCAGTAGCTATGCCGTATCTGCAACATTTGACATACTAATACAACTTACCTTGCCCCTACTGATACTGGACCTCTGAGTAGATATCTCGTATTTTCTACTAAAACCGTGAAAAATATATCAGTACATTTGATTGAACAATACTGATCGTGATTGCAGCGGGAAATTTTAACATTACTAATTATTAGATAGATAGCTACGTTTGTTTTTCTAGTACAATGTAGCAGTAGTAGTAGAAGATTTACTAGCGCATTAGGGACACAATGTCCATATCGCGCCGAACTATTCGTGAGGTTCAACGCAGGCTAGTGCGCCACTAGGGCGCGAGGTAGCCTATGTCTCGTTTCAAATTATCAAGGATTTTTGTCTCGCCTTTTCAGCCGGGAGGTCTCAGATTTTAGGCGGTCAATGCGCTACTGACGGGAAAAAGGCGCAAGTTGTGCATCTCCAACCCCGGGCATGGCTGAACGCTTTCGTTCAGCTACGCCGCGCAGGGGAAGGAAACTAAAAACAAGAAGGTAGAAGTCTAGCGGGAATAGGTCGGCCACCTCGTTCAGCGGTTCACCTCCCAAAATTGAAGGGGCAGTATTGAGAGCCTAACTTTAAAAAAAAACTAACCTCGTGAGCAGGAACTGCGGCAAGCTGCAACATCCCCTGCGGGGAAGGCACTAGGGACCCGTGGGGTTGTGACACCCAAATATGTTGTGGCAGGGAAAGTCTTCTAGTACAAAAACAGCCAACCAAAGATCAGCGCGAATATAAAGTATATATATACGGACAGCCGGGTTTCAGTGTCCTACTAAATCTGATGCAACGATGATTTAAAGTAACTCCGAAGGTACAAAGCCTCCACTTTAGGAGATACCATACGCGTCCTCGCACTAGACTCAACACAGTCCTTAGCTACTCAGCTAGTCACTTCTGATCGGCTTTGGATATTACTGTAGTTATGTCCATGACAATCACGTACACTAGGAATCTATAAGTTGCGTGTATAGTGGTAGCAGCGGGAGTGGGTTACTACCTTCAAGTGCAGGGGTAAGCCAAGAAATATGTTCAGTTCAAATAGCTATAGAAATTAGGCACTTCACACGGAACTGATCTCACTGTAACCTCGCATCATTCTCATATTGACGAGCCAACTGTCTGATGATTGTGTATGCCGTTTGAAAGGCTAAAACTTAGATATATTCTTGTAGATACCCGTAGTGTAGGCCTAATGTCACTAAAAAAATGAACAAAAATTGAAGCTAACCTAATAACTACATCATAGCGATAAAATTCAGAGGAAGGATTTGACAGTCTGCACGAATTTTAGCACAGACGGAGTGTCCTCTAACTCAACCTAATACATCCATTCTAATTTTGGAATGCATAGTTTGAGTACGGATGGTTATAGCTACAGCTTTGAAATCTATACTGTGGAACGATATTGACATGTATTGTGTTTTTTCCACAAGATATGAGAACCCTGATAATAGCTACGGCTAAGATAGCGTACAGAGTCCCCCAAGGGGCGCTGCATCCCACAACATAGGACGGCGAAGTTAACTAACCTAGCCTCACGACCCATCCTACGCTCCCGATGAAGAGTGGTTACCCAGAGCAGACAATTTTGTTGGCTCATAATTTGAAAGACTAAGATGTATTTTATGTTTCATTTGTGCTGAAATTAAATGCATCCTCAATTTATTTATTTCCATTATATGTTCTCAGCATTAAACCTGCCTACTATAAAATTTCAGGGGGCCAACAATCAAAGAGTTGGTCCCGGGTATTCCCAGACTTCTAACCGGCATTGCCTCTGTAAAGCCCCCTGTACAGCACTACAATTTGATATAAAAATATTGTACAGGCCAAGCAATCCCAATATCTTTCGCATCAGTAAAGAAGTTTATACTGACAGAACTTCAAAAATACAAACATACCTTAAATTGCGGAAATTTTACGACGTGTGATATATAAATTTCAGCTGGGCAGTTCACTTTCTTAGAGACGCGTTTTCTTGTGTCCAGTAATAATCCTTCCTGCAGGCAGAAAAGACAATTTCATTAGGCTCATACATACAAACATGAAACGTCTACCCAGCTACAGATGTAAAATAACTACATACGAGTGTAAGAAGTCGTTCAAAATAACAACTTGTTGCATTACCATCTGCCAGTTTGGAACGTATGGAACTGCTCCCCACATCAACAACAAAAATCAACTACAACCTAACATAACATAACTATAGCTACGCAGTAGACATTACTTACTTGTTTACGCTTCTCCCGGTGTTTCAAGCGCGAATTTTCCTTCTGTTTGACGTTCCTGTCGGAGCCTTGATGGCACACGAAGGACCAGCGGCCCATGTGTATGAAAGGAACACCATCGCATGTGATGGGCATACCGCATTTGCCCTTCAGAGACTCAAAGTAAATGCGACCACGCTGGACATTGGGCACTTGTTCTGCACACGGAGACCCTCATCATTATTAATAACAGCTGCAATAACACGTAACCAAGTTCGGCTGTAATAAAACAAGCTACTAAGAGGGGCGGATGCAAAAATGAGTGATCAAGAGTGGTTGCTATAGAACCACATTGAAACATGTCACAGAGAGCGTTTGTCGTGAAAGCACGGGGCCGAGTGACTGGCACGAGACAGAGAGTGACTTATGGAAACTTGTAGGTAATTGAGCAGTGTCTGTCGTAGAAACACAATTTACCCCGTTTGACAGAAGAAGCAAGAGTAGTGCCCTTATCAAGAGTGATATCTTCTAATATAGCTACATAACCAATCGTCACAGCAATAAAAACGTCAACCCAAACTTTAAGTAATATCAACAAATACTTAATTGCCATTACATCCATGAGGTTTTAACCATTGTATCGTAGTGGTAATTCAAGAATTTTACACACAAATATGAAACCATAGTCAAGCATAACTCATTAGGCTAAAGCCAACACAATCATACTTTCATTGCCAAAAGCTCCATGTCTGCTGAAGCTGGTGAAGTGGGTGAGAGTCTCTTGTTGGTAGTGCTCCATGAAGGTGATGACATCGCGGAGACTACCGAAGCGCCTTACTTCGTAGGGGTCTCTGTGGAGGCCAGATGCATTAGCTACAGTTGGATTTCAAATTCGCAAATGAATAGACACTAGGAATTCAGGAATCAAGAGCTGTAAAATTTTTCCTCTCTTTGAGAGGTGAATTTTACCATAAATATCTATGCTTTAATAATAAGAAGCTGTGTTCCGCTTTCATCGTGATAGAAACCTACTTCTCGGTAATTTGCGCCCAGTAGAGAGTTCAGTCTTAAAACCTACAGGTGACAAGCAAGAGTTCCGTGCTTACTTTACCAAAGTACAGTCGTAAAATCATCTTATTTGGTGGTCCGCTCAGCCTTGCATCCCCTTGCGTCAGTTTGCCATAACGCCAATCACGTTGGTTGCGCATTGAATTAATGTTTGAACTTTCGTCCGAAAAACGTCCGAAAAAAGTGCGGGGATCCGGCAAGAACTAGGTCGCACAAGACCCTGGAACGTTTGACGTGCTGGATTCATGGCGATTGTCCCAGGCTGCTGTGTTATCATATAAACTATTTTAAACTATCGGAAAATTACTCCCTAAGAGAAACACTGTTAACTCAACCTAAAATTAATCCTTTCGCTATTCTAAGTCCTCATCGTGAACTACTATAAATATCATAACTTTAGGGATTGCTCAACCCGTGAGTCTTACACGTATTCACCTTTTTGGTTTTGGGTGAGACTCTGGTTTTCCCGAAATAAATTATATAGGCTTCTGAAGTCTTCCACCTTACTTGTCTCCTTACTTATCAACTAACTTCAAAGCGAGAGGACTTATAAATTAACTTCTTCTCTATTCCTTTAAAAAGCGTTGTATTTCACAACTCTGAGAGGTGAAATTATCGAAGGTGGGTTCGTTTAATAATACCGGTATATTTATTGAAATTGTAATTTCCTATCATTTTCTAAATTGCTCAAAAAATCGCTATGTACAATTTCGAAACTTAGTGCATCGCTGTTATGTGCTTATTGCATACAATTGTGCGGTGCCATTTTGGGGGGTGTTGCCAGATGCCTCCTTACACTTCGCTCTGGCCGCCATTAGTCGTCTGCTAACTCCCCTCCATCTTCGTGACAGCTTCTCCATTCTCCATTGCTTCGTTATTCCCTCACAGTTTTCAAGGTGCGAGCAATGGAATTAATAACCAAATCCTTCAAAATTCTATCTAATTATTGCAGTGTCATAGGTATATTCATTGAAATCGTCATTAACCTTGCGTGCTGCTAATTGAAGATTCTTCCATATTATTTTTGAATTATACGCATTTATTAGAATTCGATTGCTTAAATAACGATTGCATAACGTCAATAACTTGATATAAAAGTGCTCTTTTAGCATTGTTAAACTGATCTTTTTTATAGCTTTCAACTTCATCAAAATATAGAATAAAAAACGTAAACTTTAATTCCAACTCTCGCTGTGTGCTGGTTCCGAGGCCCCCGCCTGTCACCTACCTGCGGGGGTTGTATTACTACG
This sequence comes from Parhyale hawaiensis, assembly GCA_001587735.2. Classification (NCBI taxonomy): domain Eukaryota; kingdom Metazoa; phylum Arthropoda; class Malacostraca; order Amphipoda; family Hyalidae; genus Parhyale; species Parhyale hawaiensis. Next base: position 8,204,051 of record LQNS02278140.1, on the reverse strand, counting down.
CCGCCCTCTCCTTCTCTTGCCGGCGTATTCCTGCAGCCATGGATGTCGAAACCACATGCTATTTTTTATTATCTCCTACAGCCATGATGGCTGAACTGGATTCTATTTTTACCTGAAGCTATTGATGGCTGAATCCTATTTCTATTCACTAATTGGACGTCGCTTGTTAGCTGCACTTCTTCAATAGTTGTTCATGAGCTTTAGGCCATTCTCTATTGACAAGTAACTTTAATTGAAATTAAAAACACCGTAGTCGTTAAACTAGTGCTCTTTCAACTTTAAAATCACTGCGTCAAACGTTATAAAACTTCATGCTCTTACTGTGTTCGTATTGCGTTAGAGTTTGTAACCCCTTCTTTAATTCGCTAAATTCGTTGGTACTAACACTTCAATTTTAGGAAGTTTAGAAAATTATATACTGTATTAAGATTGAACATGTCTCTCCCTAAATAGGTAATATAAGCGTTTTCTTGAATTTATCTGTAAAATATTTGTGTGTGATTTGGCGTTATAAAAAATTCACAGAGCAACTGTTAGATATAGACGAAGCTAAATTATTTTCTGAGTCTCGGCAGTGTCATTTTATAGAGGCGAATAAAATTCAGAATGGGGAAGAGGATTCCAAGGGAGTATGTACTTAAATTTTTGCCATGCAAAAAAATACCAGGGGCGAACGACCCTCCTTACACAAACTAGAGTTAGAGTGTTAAGGATACTTTAAAATTGTCATTAGCAGAACTTTTCCTACTCTTTGCTAACCCTTAAGAGTTCTTCAACATACCTCGTCTAACACTACTCGAATTTGATGAGCCTCACGTAACCGTAACTTACCTAACCTAACATACCTAGGAGTCCTTGGAAAACCCATTGTAAATCCTGTTGTGAAAACTAATGTTTCTGTAAGTTGGTTGTGCAAATGAAGAACTCGCTGGAATCCCCAAATAAAAGTCAGAATTCATATCCATCAGAGACTAATACTATACCAATTGTAAAAACACATGAATCGCCAGTAAATTTACTTAATGAATGAAGATATTGTTCTTAGTTTATGTTCCAGGAAAAATTTACGCTAGGAATTCAAATTTTTCACTTGCTTTCAGTATGTTCAACTAGGTATTTTAACGAAAAGGAACTGTGGACCAATTGAACAACAGCCTCAAACGGCACCTTGGCGGCTCGATAGGACGTACTTCCTCATGAAAACAATATCAGCAGGAGAAAAGATCGGATGATTCATTGGAATATCTGGCTTATCATTATAAAAGAACGAACAGTAACAGTTAAAAAGCTAACAACTATAACAGTGAAGAATTTGCATCAATGGGTAGCTTACTAGGATACGCACAGCGTCACGCGCAGTTTTCAAACTCGTTAGATAATGAACTTCACAGCTGGGATTTTGTTTTGTACCGTCGGTATATGTAGATGAAATCGGGCCATCGGTGCGGTACCGTATTTCGGTAGATTTCCAAAAAATCTACCGAATGATTCGGTATTTTGATTCGGAAGATTAAAAAACTCCTTATATAGCTATATAATTATAAAAATACCTTTAAAAGCCTTTTAATAGATTCCAGAGCCTAGAGAATACGTATTTCAAGCATTTAACTACATCATCCACAGCCAGTTCGCGCTCCACTGCGCTGGGAATGACGAGACAGTTGAGTGAGCGAGACGTTACGACACACTACGCCCAATTCTCACAGTGCAACGTCTCTTCAATGAAATGTAATACAGCGTGAAAAAGCTCGACTGAACGAAAATCAATGGCTTTTTTTCTAATGTCTTCCAAGAAGCACGATGGGTCATACAGGGATGAGAAGATTCTTTTGTCGGCCCGGGAAGTTCAAATCTACTAAAGATAGTCATTCGGTAGATTCATTCGGTATAGGTAGAGGATTCGGTAAGTTCGGTAGATGAAACTACCGCCGGTACTGATGAAATACTAAACTGCATTCGGTAGTCCCAGCTCTGATGAACTTACATGAAGTCTGCCAAATACTGAACCTTAAAATATCTTCCTTCTTTACTAGCTTTCATGTAGTTATTTTCTGGTAATATCTTGCAAAGGTATGCGCACATGATGGACAAATACTGTATATTATGCAAAACATTTCAGGGGAAAATTATTATAATAGCATCTACCTACATGCTAATATTAGCTTACCAATGCCTGACGTTAATTTTTCCTAATACTTCCAGCAATGCTATCTTTTCAAGTACTGTAACCATACTTTCCTTGATTCACTAGATACTTTAGAGGGACCTAGATGATTTACTCATCACCATCCGGCTGCTAGAACTAGTCACCTACCATGGCATAACACGCAGCAGTACTCCGAATTCATTCCCAAAAATAGGAAAAGTGGCTAACTTACTCACTACCTAAAACACTACCGTAGCTACTTGCAGTTCCACTAGAGTGTAAGTTCATTTCCTATTGAATTAAACAACACACATTGCCAGTTTACGCCGCTCCTAGGCGGCAATTCTGCTTTCATCAAACTTCAATGTTACCAATAGGTAGCGCACTACGTACTATAAAAAAAGTATGACATTTCAGTGCTAAGCTGGTTTTTGTGAGGCAGTTTGCCGTCTCTTGGATCTGACTTTGGTCGGATTTGATGCACAATTAACTGAGAGTGAATGTAGGTACATATATATTAACTCATTATCTCATGGCAAAACAGCACCATACGGTACCTAACAACATGACCAAACTTCTTAACAGGGAAACCCATGAAAATTACAAAACAATCTGTTTGCCCTAAGTTAGCAACTGTGTTTTTATTACAAAGAGCAAACATGAGCTACACGCATTTTGGACTGACTGCTGACAATCAAAGAAAAGCGCCGAACAGGCTGAGTTAGGGATGCCGGAAATCTAGGTACAATATTTATAAATTTGATAATCTTGTGTGCATGCTTGCCTGTTTGCTTGATGTTACCAAGCAAAGAAACTTTGCTACTAGATAGAATGGATAGAATGTTGCAACTAATTTTTCTCAGTTTCGAGGTAAGACAGAACACCTATGTCGGTAGCACCAGACCCGCGACAGCGCAAAACTCTGGGGGCGTCTAAGTGGTAGTTTAGACCGTTTCGAGGCGTAACCATCATTGTATACAGCTTTCGGTGTTCTAACTTTTTTTAGGCCCCGCCCACCTGGTATCTCAGGAGCCCAGCAGCAACACTCATTTTGGTGCGACGAGCGCACTAATACGTCAACATCACCGTAGGCCATGAAACTGAAGAGGCTTTGGGTTTGTTTGATCCTCCAGAGGCGTTCTGTCTTCGCTCGCCACTGAGAAAAACTCATTGCAACACTCTATCCATTCTCAGTGGCTCGCTCCGACAGAACACCTCTGTCGGTAGTACAGACATACAGTGCCTAGACATAAGTATTCGCACAACTCTATTTTTTGTATACTGTATTTTAAAAAATTTAGGGACTGTTTTAGGATAATTAATATAGGAAGTTTATACAACATATATAATAGAATATTTAAACAGAACAGTGAAATGTACACTTATAACAAGAAAATTTAACGCAAGCAAAAGATGAGGGACAAAAGTATTTGACCGAAAAAATTATGAGATCAGCACTAGGAACAGCATGGAGACGATTGTTGTAGCTGGAAATTAACTTTTCACATTCACTTGATGGCATTTTTTTCCATTCTTCCATGCAGATAACCTTTAATTCAGTAAGGTTTTTGGGACACCGTTTATGGACACCAGATTTAAAAAGACGCCACAAATTTTCTATTGGATTAAGGTCCGGTGATTGGCTAGGCCATGGAA
>LQNS02278140.1:8097424-8122764 GCA_001587735.2 Parhyale hawaiensis | reverse complement strand
TTATCCTGTGTGGGAACACCCTTAGCCTATGTTTGCATTTGTTCCACGTTTCTCTTTATATAACTTTGTGACTGCTCTTTCATGTTGTAGCCTATAACAATAGCTATTATAAGGGAAACAGAGAAGCCAAAACTACTCAATACAAATAACTAACCTGGCTAACAATAGAATAGTTATAGCATCAAGTGCATCAGCTTACCAGAAAAGTATCCAAGTGCTTCAGGGTACAGACAAGTGGAAGTTGTTCATTGAATAATAACATAATTTGTGTGTTGCCCCCATAACTGAACAAGCACTTCCATTGGCAGGTGACAGGCGTCCTGGTCTATGGCTGCAGTAATGCTCAAATCATTGAAGTTCTCAGCTCAGATCAGCTGTTGAAGCATCGGATGTCATTAGCTGTTGGTTGGTGTGTATCTTTATTACCACTGTGTACAATTATCCTTTAGTGTATTGTTATACTAGTGCTGCTGATGAATGTGAACGTAGGTACCATACTTTGTTTGGCAGTACCCTATGACTTTTGTGTCAGCTGTAGCTAATGCTTACTCGCTGTCAAAGCTACACCATTCCTCTCATATTGCTAGGTAATCATTAATAGTTAGCCCTAGTAGTGAACTACCCGCAGGGATATATTCTAGCGGACCCTATCCTTACCAGAATATAGGTAGGTGTACCGTATATGGGGCTATGGGCCTCATGTAGGCTACCTACCCAAGTGCTGTCTTGAGTGCCTATTCTGCAGGGTACGGTATGTTGAACTGGCCGCAGCTTCTGCGTATGAAGTTAGTTTGTATGCTTAGGTAGGTTCTCTATAGCTACGAGTCCTTCTGCTCCGCAAGGTGGGCCGTCGAATAATGGTGGCTAGGTCCTTAACTCATTCCTTGAGGTTCTTTCTTGCTACTGTAGGAACTATCGGCGCGAGTGTTTCTTTCTTCTGCTTCCTTCTCTTTTCTTCTCTTGGAGTTGCTTTCCGCCCGATTTTCCCACCAGTAGTTGCGCATTGAACCAACTTATACGGCAGATGAGTGCCGATGTCAAGATAGGATATTCCTACTCGAGCGTCCTGGCCTTCTAGCATCACTGTACAAATTTCTCTGGCGGATACAGAGCTTAAACTAATTATAAAATAATAGTAATAGTGAACTGTACTGCATAGCAGGGGTGTGCCGAACCCAGTGTTTCTACTGATACCAATACCAATTCCTAGTCACACTAAGGCCGGTACCCATCAAAGCAACAAGCGATGTGTGACGCAATAAATTTGTTGCATGATAAATTGTAACACTGGATAGGCTACCTACAACAGTCTTCTGTCCCCACCGATATAACCCAGATCGCGCGTCACACTATCGCTCACTGGCGCCAGGTCTGACGTCTCCCTCAAAAATTGCCTGTGTCAGTGGGGCCCCGACCTATGGTGCCGATGCCGATTCCACCATTTATCAGTTTTCAATAGCTATATGGTAGCTAGCTAATAGTCTACTACTAAGTCGATTAATAAATAATTTCCGTTACCGTATATGATCTTTACTTCAGCGCATAGCTAATACAAACTAAATAGTTATGTTTTAGCCTAATAAATCATATAGCCTACCTATTCACCATCATTCTCAGTGGCCACAGAACACCTCTGTCGGTAGCACCAGACCCGCGACAGCGCCCAAATCTGAAGGCGTCTAAATGGTAGTTTAGACCTTTTCGAGGTGTAACCCTCATTGTAGACAGCCAACGGTGTTTTATCTTTTTTTTTTTTTTATTATTATTAGGCCCCGCCCACCTGGTACCTCAGGAGCCAAGCAGCAGCCCTCCTCATTCTGTTAAGACTCGCGCTACTGTTATAATCTCCATCTGTGCTCTGGTCTCAGTTGCTGCTCTGTGTTCACCTGTCGATCTTAGAGCATGGGAATACTTCCCTTAGTTTTATTAGTGCTCTAATAGGTTTTTTCCTGTTTGGAAATCTGTTTTTGCCGTTTTTAATGATACGTTTGGAGACTGTTTGGTGTGTGATCGGCCTAGAGTGTCGCCATCTTTGATCCTTAACCCATGTCTCCTTGTGTTCACAGAGCTGCAGCAGCTGTTTGTGCTGAAGACCAGTGACAGTGATGGTGTTTTGTGCTTTGAATTAAAGTGGACGTAAATGGTGTTTTCTCAGAATTGAGGAATAAATACTTGGTGGTAGGCACTTGTGCCCTAATAATTCCAACAAGTATATTGCTTGCTTACATACTTCGTGCTAGGCCCCAGTGGCCCTAACAGTTCTGCGAAGTATATTGCCTGGGATTTTGGCTTCCTTTGCGGTGGTGGCCCTTATGGCCTTTCTGTGCCACCTGTTAACGCAACGTCAAAGACTGAATGGTAGGCCTTTGTTGCCCTAACAATTCCATGGCGCCAACAATTGGCGCGATACATTTAGGTGGTAGGCACTTGTGCCCTAGGAATTCCAACAAATATATTGTTGCCTTAAGTCGTGGTTGATAGGCCGTAGTGCCCTAACAAGTCTGCCAAGCCTCTAATGAATACTCCGCCATAGAGCGAGGCCCTCCCCCAAAATATGGGAGGGCTAAATTCCGCCATAGAGCGAGGCAGCTCCCAAAATATGGGAGGGAGGCTTAGTACTCCCCTTCGTTGGTAGGACTTAGTGCCTAACAAATCCGCCAAGCAGATATGTTGTCGCCAACGAGCGTTTCTCTAACTATTGGGCTGCTCTCCAATAGTCGCAACGCTCAAATCGGTCAGATTCTCAATGTGGGCCGATTCCAAGATGGCACCGGGACGTCGGAAAGCTGACGGGTATAAAAAAAATGGGAGGTGCACTCTTGCTTCCCTGAGAGAGTACAAGAGCGGCCACTTCGCCTTGTGGCTAAGTCCGAAAAAAAAAAAAACTGGAGGTGCACTCTTGCTCGTCTATGGGAGTACAAGAGTGGCCACTTGTTTTTGTGACTAAGCCGAAAAATCTGTAGGTCAATGCGACTTCAACAGATTTACAGAGGGACAAAAGTTAATATTCCCTACCCTCACATAGGAGGTTGGGACCTCTCAGAATCTTGTAAGGAAACATCTCTGGCCTTGTATCAGAGATTGTGACTTCCACTGCAGGCTAGGGCGGATAGGCTATGTAGCGACCTGTTTTGGACTTAGTCTCATAGGGGGTCTTCCTTTGGGACTGAGTGTATCCCCCTAAGAAACAATCGGGTCCTAATCCCTGGAAACATATAGAAACTTTGCAGAGGCCCTGCAGTTATGATTTGTGGACGTAGCTCTAGCAAAAGGCAACCTGTGGAGGTCGGGACCTTTTTTCTTGTGGTCCTACTGAACTCGGCCGTGGGATGCAATATTCCGGGGGTGCACAGATAAACGAACGATTACCAACCGACACGTGATAGAACTCCGTCTGTTTACAGTCGGGTCAGAAATAAGCAGTTCGGAAAGTCCAAGCTTGGACTTGATCCTCCACAGACGCGTTGGCGCAATTCAGTAAGGATTGTTTGGCGAATTCAGCTCAGATCACCTAGGGACCTTCCGTGGCCCAAACTTCACGAAGTATTTTCAGGAATGCGGTTCATAGTCTTTTGAGCTCTTAGATAGGACTGTTAGGCGAATAGTTTTGTTCAAGCTTCCCTGGGAGTTATATCCAGAATCCTTCGAACTTTCGAAACCTGAATACCGGGTACTTGTGATCTGTTGACCTTCAACTCGGGATGGAAACTTTCAGTGAGAGACTAGAGTGAGATGTCGATTTGCTTGGGCGAATCATTGCCCCTGCTACGAAGGTTAGCGGGACGGTGTACCCTAGGTTTGATACCACCGTTTAGGGCCTGACTGGCCCCTTTTAAATAACATAGACTTCGAATTAGTCAGGTTTCCAGGACCTGGGGGGTTTACTCTTGGTAAGACATCACCCTTAGATCTGGTAAGACAGTACGCCTAGGACAGTCGAAGCCAGAGTCTTTGACTTGGTTCAGGAATTAGATCAGCGTACTCTCAACGGTTCCAAGGCTGGAATCGGAGCAGTTGGGAAATTCCTCCAGTTCTGAGTTCCCTTGAAGTAAGGGTGAGTTAGATCGGTCTTCCGGACTCCAGGGAGGCCCAGCATTGAATATCGGTCCAGTGGGTCCTACACTTGGACCTTGCTTGGGATGGCCCTTGAAACTATTAAAACTAATTCTTTTGTAGGCCCAGATGGGAGCCCTCCTTATGTAGGTCTAAGAAGCGCTCAGCGCGCGCTCTCATTATAGCCCTGGGCGCTTCCTCCGGCCAATCCATTTGTAAGAAATCCAAGCTTCAACCACAGATGGTTGTAGATTCAAGGCTACTTCCTTCGAGGAGGAATTTTTGATTTCCAGAAGGAAGCTTCAGTCAGAACAGGAGTTGAGCCGTCGATCAGAAACGGGTTAAAACCCAGTCAGAGGTTGGCCGGTACCCGATGATGATGATCGGACGGAGGATAGCGTCAGATCTGTCTGCCTTCTCGAGCCACCAAAGTCAAGGTAGGGACTCCCTCACAGGAGTCCTTTTTACCGGCAATGTTTATTCCCTGGAGAACAGGATGTTTTGACCCCAGAGGTGCCGAGAAGTCCTGTTTACAAGCTCCCTGCAGGGAAACTCCCTTCAGGCTCTTCCTGATTGTATAAGTTCGGCTACGAACTCGAGTGTTGGTTGGCTAATGTGTACTGCTACTGCAGCGGAACTTCCTGAAAAAAAGCCTTCTCCAGTTAGTAATAACTTTTGATCTAGCATTTTTTCAATTTTACAATAAACAGGACAACAGAAAGAGTCAATTTCTCTTCTGTAGGCGCTATTGTGAATGACCCCTTCCCTATGGGAAAGATAAGGATCTCAGGTCCGCAGCAGGAACAGACGCGCCCCTAGGGTATAGCCTCGGTCAGCTTGCTGGACTGAGGCGTACAACTAAGCTCCGAGCGTAGGTTGGTCTCGTGCTTAGATTAGCGTTGTGACGGGACTCTGGCTGTCATAACCCCTGGCAAAAGAGATACGCCAGTAGATAATTCCTCATAGGTCCACTGGCTAGCTCAGGTAACCCTGGGGAAGTCAATAACTTCCCAAACGATTAAAACAACGTATAGGGCAGGGGACAGAGGTCCCCTCTCTTGGATAGACTTTGATCTGTCTCGAAGAAGGCTGAGAAAACTGAGAGAGTTGGTATGATGAGCAAAAACGAAGCTAGTAGTTTTTTTCCTTTTCAGGTGGTTCAGGAACCATGGCTCGTGGAAGGGAGAATAGTTTCGGACCCGTGCTAGCCCAGTGTATTGAAGAAGGTTTATACCTACCTTGACTAAGGCTGACGCCTTCCTTTACCTCAACCTCGTCAAGTCCTGTGGATAAGGGATCCCAGGGCACGGAGAGCGAGGAAGATAAGACGAGATTTTCCTGTCGGAGATTATAAATTCGTCTTCCATGATAACACGACTGCGGGCCTCTTGTGGGGGGTTCGCGCCTGGATCTTGCTCTCAGTGAGTGATCAGGACCAGCCGATAGTGTCTGGTCCGGAGATACTGTGCCGCCCGAAATTGGCGCCATCCCGATTTCCCTTCTCTAAAGAAGGATGGCGCAACCGATATTATCGGGAATAGGCAGAGGATGGTGGCCTGCAGGAACGTCAGCTCAAGTCAGGAGTCGACCTCCGCCGAGTTACCACTGCGTGCCGCTCTAAAGTTATCCTTATCTCCCTTCTCTAGAGAACGGATGTCACCAATTTAGGGCGGCACAGTATCTCCGGACCAGACACTGGTCCTGATCACTTGGTGAGAGAAAGATCCAAGCGTGAACCCTCCTCAGGAGGCCCGCAGTCGTGTTATCATGGAAGACGAATTTATAATCTCCGTCAGGAAAATCTCGTCTTATCTTCCTCGCTCTCCGTGCCCTGGGATCCCTTATCCACAGGACTCGACGAGGTTGAGGTAAAGGAAGGCGTCAGCCTTAGTCAAGGTATAAACCTGCTTCAATACACTGGGCTAGCACGGGTCCGGAGCTATTCTCCCTTCCAGGAGCCATGGTTCCTGAACCACCCGAAGAGGCTTGGCGGACTTGTTAGGGCACTATGGCCTACCAACCAAGTGAGTATTAAGCACCCCATCTAGTGGGGACCTCGCTCTATGGCGGAATATATATGCTTGGCGGACTTGTTAGGGCACTATGGCCTACCAACCAAGACTTGAGGCAACAATATATTTGGTGGAGTTCTTAGGGCACAAGTGCCTTCCACCTAAATGTATCGCTGTGCTAGATGGAATTATTCGGGCAATAAAGGCCTACCGTCCAGTCTTTGTTACGTTAACAGGTGGCACAGAATGGCCGTAAGAACACCACCGCAAAGGAAGCAAAAATCCTAGGGCAATATACTTCGCGGAATTGTTAAGGCCACTGGGGCCTACCATGAAGTATTTAAGCAAACAAAATACTTGTTGAAATAGTTAGGGCACAAGTGCCTACCACCAAGTATTTAGTCCTCTATTCCGAGGAAAAGACTAATTACGTTACCTTTAATTCAAAACACCATCACTGGCCATTGGTCTTCATAAAAAACTGCTGCTGCAGCTCTGTGACCACTAGGAGACATCGGTTAAGGATCCAAGATAGCGGCACTCTAGGCCGACCACACACCAACACACAGTCTCCAAAAACGGTAAAAACATATTTCCAAACAGGAAAAACCGTATTAGAGCACTAGTAAAGGATGTATTTTCCCAGCTCTAAGATCGATCGGTGAACACAGAGCAGCAGCTCAGATCAGAGCACAGGAGATGTTAACAGTAGCGCGAGTTGTAACAGAATGAGGAGTGCTGCTGCTGGGCTCTTGGGGAACCAGGTGGGCGGGGCCTAAAAAAACCTGTCTTTAATGAGGGTTACGCTTCGAAACGGTTTAAACTACCATTTAGACGCCCCAGAGTTGGGCGCTGTCGCGGTCTGGTGATATCTCCTGATAAAGGTGTTATCTCGGAGCGAGCCACTGAGAATATAACATTCAGCCTCATTCATAAAATTAAATTATATATTTATAATTCATTTAGCTATATATAGTTATCAAAGAGAAAAACCGATGATACATGCTAAGTTATGAGTGTTGAAAATATACACCAGCTTAATTAAGCTCAAGAAATTATGTTTGTTGGTCCTTTTAATGGGATTTTATACTATTTTGCACCATTTGGAGCTGAAATTATCAAGTTAGTCCATAATACCTGTATCATATATAAAGAGTTAGCCTTAGGCAAGACTCTGCAAGGACCATCTAGGTACTCCGCTGTCAGTAGCAAACACATGGATTAAGAAGAATCTATATTCACATTTGCAATGTCTTGTTGATTTAAGCACTCAAAACCAAAGTTGTGATGGAACTATTTAAAATTTACGGTTCTCTGCAGAAACAGTTGGGGTCTAAGTTTCGAATCAGACTCTGACTCCCAGAGAAAGTGGGGTTTTGACTCACTCCCTCTCAAATCCTCCAACTTTGACTCTGCAACCCTGGTGTTATGTGATGTAGGTACCTTCTGATTCTAAAATGGCTATGTATGTAACTTTATTGTAATTTCATTTATGCCTGCTTCAGCGGGAATGTAGTAGCTAGTTTGAATTTGTTATGTTTTGTTCCAACAATGTTGTTAGGAATTGTTGAAAACTTGCTGAGCTTTCTGAACTCAGCAACCAATGCTTGCAGTTTATTGAGTGCTACGCTTTTTTTTATTTCTCTGCATCTGCTTGTTGATGCCAATTAGTAGGTAGCTTGGTATATAACTATAAAATAATGCTGTATAACTGTTAACTGCCATGGCAGCTGTGTTATTAAATGCTATTCTACATTGAGCAATATGACACTATCCAGTTGTATGTATTAGGTAGCTACCTGTGTGCTGAAGTCCTCTATTCACTCTCAAACTTCAAGACTCGAGACTATATAATCTAAAGTTGGACGGTGCTCTCCAAATATAATTATCATCTGGTGCACAGTGCACCCCTGTGTGCTACAGAGTACGTAACTGTGGAAATTTTGTGTCCCATAGCTATACAACGCCTCATCATCTGCGCTAGGACACATTTATAATAAAATTAATTTTGTGTCCCCTATAACTAATATATCAAAGCTAACAGCTCTAATATGAAACGAGTGTAACAACATTTTAACGGTGCTTAATCTTGCCAGCCTTGAAGACTGCAAAGCAGAGCTCATTGGGGAGAAACTCTTTGAAGCTGTCACTGCTCATGAGCGGGAACTGTGTGCTCAGGTGAGACTCCTTGTTTTCTTTGTTTGCATCCATGTAGCCGTTTTGATTTTTGGACTGATTCTGTTAAGCTTGGTTTGTTACTCTTCCTTTTTTCCCCCTGAATTGTTTCCATGCATGAGTTAAATCTTGCTGGACATAGCCTAGCACAAATATACCCTGTCTTTCTTCCTCTATTTGTTCTGTAGCATAGGCCTAGGCCTACATTGTGTGTGAGACACTTGAATTACAGATATAATATTGGTTTGCATTTCTAAGCCTGAGTATGGCTTTTCATTCATCTTTATATGTGTCCTCAATGCTTCTTTCCCTCTTCTTCTACTAGCAGTCTCTATTGCGTTCTTCCGTTTTACTCCTTAAGTAGATAGACTACTTATTATATCCTTATGCAGTGCACGTGTCTATATGAGTTCCTCCTTGTGCCTAGACTTGTTCACTGGAAATAATCTCATTGTTACCGTGCCTCTGGTATTGTTTGTTTTGCATCACAAGCTTCTGGTTGTTCATTGGTTGTTAAGTGGTTCTTCTGGTATGTAATGTCTCACTGTTTGTTAAATGGTTCTTTTCTGTTTATTTGATGTTTTCTATTTTCTTTTCAGCTGTGGTAATTAGTTGAAATCCATTGATCTATTATCCAGTATTTTTATATTCAGTTGCCATTATAGAGCCTATTACTCCTCTATCCGGTGCAGCATCACGGTATTGACCAGGTGAGTAAGGTTGCCTGAACCAGGCACTACAGGTCATACAGGGCTCAGATCTTGTTTGTAAGTATGAGTGAGTTCATGAGTTCTTGGTAAGTAGCTATTGAGTGGATGTTAGCTATTGGATTATGGTTCTTCATTTCTTCTTTGAGTTCAAACCACTGTTCCTATTGCTTTATGTGTCACCATTTGGGGTAAGTTGTCATTGCGCAAAGCCTGCTGTTGCTTTTGCTCTTAATTGTTGCGGTCTTTGTTATTTTCATTTTGCTCTATTTTGAATTGTCTTATTTTGTTGAATTATTTAATCGTGAGTTTTCAGTTGCTTTATTTTCAGTTTTTTTATTTTGCTGCATTATGTTATGTTCATTTCGTTCTTTCTATGCTTTAAGGTACTTACTATGCATTTTTGGTTCTGTTCCAGCTGTGCCATTCCACCCATGCTCCTTATTTTGCCTTTGCTTCAAGCCTTATCTTGTTCCTTATTCTACTTTTGCTTCAATCCTTTTCATGTTCCTCATTTTCGTCTGCACTTCAACCTTTTCCTCATTCCTTATTTTGCCATATTCAGTTAGTCAGAATATGTTACTCTTTATTATCACCCTCATTCCTACCCTTGTCTTGTTCCTTATCTCAATTGTTTCTTGATCCTTATTTTACTCACTACCCCTATCCTGTCTTATTCCATTTTCCATCTTAGTCTCCCTGTCTCATTGTAGCTATAGACTTCTTCTCATTTTAGTTCTGTATCTTGCTAGTCTTAAATATAGCTACTATTTTAGGCCACTTCGTTTATCTGTCTTATCACTTGTTTTGTAAATAAATCCTTCATTTTACTTCACTTTGTCTATCCTCTAAATCTAGAATAAGCTCATTTTCTGACCCTGCAACATCATGTCTTAGCTAAGCGAGGGCATCAAACAAGACACATATAGGTATACAGTACATATATCTTTTGTCAAGCTTGCATGTATCTGCACTCAGTTTTAAACATTTTACCGTTTCTCTGATGAGGCTAAAAACGATCTATCATGAGACATGGCTCATCAAATGTCTCAGTAAAATGAAACATTTTGTATGAAGGACATATATTGTACTCCAATGTGCCATGTATCTTGTGTCTGCAGTTTTTTTTACGCCAAAGCTTAGGCTACACCATACAATGGTGTACTGTACTACTACTTCTACTCTCATAGAAAAGCTCATACAATGGACAAGATCTGGCACACATCTTACATGTGTTTTCTCATGCCAGGTAACAGGAATGCTGTTGGAGCTACCACTGCCTCGGCTCCTGTCTTTGTTGGCTGATGACACTCTACTCAAGGAACAAATCCAGCGTGCCAGGGCATACTACTACAATTATCTTAAGGTTAGTGAGCAGATGTTGGCTCTGCCGTGTAACTGTGCATCATAGCTCGTGATGGTGCGTGCAACAATAACAAAGCATAAAAGTTGGTAGTTTTATGTCATATTGGGGGTAGTGAACCTTGAGAAAGTTTCATGCATGTACTTACCAAACTCTTTGCTATTGAAAATTATTTTTCAGACTGGGTAAATTTTCAAATAGTGCGCACACAGAGTGTGTGTGTGTGTGTCTTGATGTGCTCATCGCTGAAACTCACTTGCCAAACACTTAGTGTTCAAGAGCCACTGATGCAGAAGTAACTATTAAATGGTAGGGAAATGCTTTCACTTGCAGTGTCCAGTACGCTCTGTGCAAAATTATCGTGATGTCTCGGTTACTTGCTTTTTCTAAGAAATAGACCATAAGTTGTCGGTTGAAGTACATTTTATTAAGCTTATCAAAAAAGTCGCTTCTAGTAGCTGTCACTGGTCTTTTTTTTTTTTATTTTAGAAATTTTGCTCGTAGCCGAATGAGTAATTCAGTGCTCAAAACTTTTCAAGTAGCTATATATATTTCTGATATTTTAGTAGCTGGTGTTTTTAACACACTTGAATAATATTTTGTCATTAGCTATATATGATGGTACATTTATTCTAATTTGTATATGCATGCTGATCAGCATTTTGATCTTTTGTCTAGTGCTATACGGTACCTGTCTTGTTTAATATCACTACTTATTTATATTGTTGTATTAGACTTTAGTTATTCTGTGAAGCTTGTCTCAATGTCCCCTTCAAGAGGGTCGTAGGACAGACCATAGGGTTATGTTATTATCGCCGTTCTGATGTTATTGGGAGTTGCACTCAAACCTCAGGTATTCAGGGCACTTTTCTTTTATGCCCACTATATTTCCTTGTATTGTGTTCCACTACTAATATGGCAATCTTCCGGTCTTCCTCCTCTTTCCTGACCTGCTGCTCTTCCTGGAGCATTAGGTGGTTTAAAGGGTTAAGTTTCCAATCTCTTACGTTAGCTATAAAGAGTAGCGCCCAGGGGAGGGCATAGGTAACATAAGCTTTGGCTCGTCCTTAGGGACTAATGTTGTTTGTGCCCACTTTGCGTGTTTCTATTTCATACTCTTACCAACTACGCTTTGCTTTGTTCGTCCTTCCGGACGTCGCGTACCTGGGTAGTGTCCCCATTGCCTTTTTTTGCAAGAGATGTTGCAGCTAGCCAGAGCTCTTGCAGGCTATGTTAGTTTATAGAGTTGGGGTTCCTATGTACTTCCCCTTCTGCCCCGTTAGTGTATGTGCGAATGATGGTAAGCGACCCATTTTGTGAGACTCGTACGTGCTTCCATATGGGGGTCATGGAAAGGACCCTCCTCAGTGATGTTCCTTTTGATTGAATTCTTATTTTTAGTCTCCTATCTTGTGTAGCATGGCTAAGCAAATTCGTTTAGTCGTGCCCCACGGGTTTTAGAGATACTTTGTGTCGATTTCTGTGGCGGCCGAGATTGGAACAAGTATGTCAGTCAGTAAACTCGCCAAGTTTTTGGACCGTCAAATTGGAATTCTCCGGCAGCAGTGCGGAGTAAAACTGTATATCAATTTGGAATATAGGACCTTCTTTCCTACTGCTACGATGGTTAAACTAGGACTTTAAAATAATAATAATCTTCTTCCCGACTTGCTCTTTTCCATGCCTATTGATCCAGTGTGGTTGGTAACACCCTCATGCATGGGTTCCTCATTTCTGTCGTCTTGCTATATTTGTATGTTGTTTCCTTCTTTCCTTATTTAGTATATCTTAATAAAGCTATTGAGGAGCATGAACTGACTTATAATAACAATACGTAGAGCCATAGACTTCTATGGTATAGCAATAAGTGGCAGTTTACTTGCGTTTGGAACTTTAAATGGACCTTGTCCAGCTTTAGCTCCTTGGAACCCAAAACCTCTAATACCAATTCTCAACAAAATAGCAAATTTTCTATGACTCCGGCTCCTAGCGCCCAAACGCACTTGACTTTTGCCCGAATCAATGGAACTGATGCCAAGCAACATATAGTCTCTATTTCTTTGTTAAATTTGTAATGTAGTTCTTTTTTTGCAGAGGGAAGCCCATCCTGATAGCGCCGTTGGGAGTGATCAGACTGTTGTAACTTCTGCAAACTAAACATTTCTTGGCCAATTTCAGTTTGGGCTCCTCATAAGCAACCAGTAAGTCATGCTCTTTTTTTTTTGTTTGTTGGAGTATATATTTTGTGGTACTAGCTATCACGGTTGCTGCATTTTCCATCAATCATAAACGCTAAGTTGCTTGTGTCTGAACTTTTGTGTGCTCAGCAACAGTTACTCTTTGTGCATATTCTTGTGCTTACTTAACATGAGCATTAGCCAGTGCACCGTCAGATGATCATCAGAGATACATTGACTAGCTTCCTGGGCTAAAGAAACAGCCCTGTGTATGAAGACTGTAACTATGGCGCTTTGATAATTTACCTATGTTAAATAGCAATCCCATTAGGAGACATAAAATGCGCCATAAGCTATTGGAATAAATTAGGGTGGTTTGCTCATTCTGGATCTTTCTTGGGCCTTTGGAAACATCTATGCTCTGTGCCCACTTTGTGTCTATTTCCATGCTTTCCTTCCTATGCTTTTTTATTCTGGTCTTCATCTTCTCACCCGACTTACTGCATCCAGCGCGTTAATGCAGTGTCCAAAACTCTCGTGCTTCTCTTCTAGCTACATTTCTTGCGGCACTTTAGATATTTTCTTCCCCTATGACCCCTTAGCGAGTATAGGGTGGACCATAGGGTTAGGGTTGTTAAGGTTCGCCCATCCTATGTTATGGGGAGCAGCGCTAGCAGGCGACCTTGTAGGTTAGCTTAGCCATTAGCTATGCCTTTGGGACGTCTGTCTTTCGTGCCCACTTTGCTTCCTTCCCATCTCATACCTACTCCTACTGATCTTTCTTCCATCTGTTCTTCTTCTTCTTTCCCGACTTATTGTTCCCATGCGCGTTGATCTTGTGTGAGAACACCCTCGTGCATGGGTTCCATGAGTCTATCGTCATACCTACTAGATGTCCCTTCTTTCTTCCTCTGTGATATCACCTTTGTTGTGGAAATCGAAACTTAAATTTATGAGTACATCTAGTAATAATTTCCCCTATGAAATACCAGTAGCATGGACCGGGGAGGCGTAACCCTGACATATCTATTTATCCGAATAGGCAGTTGTGGCACCCTAAGCCGCAGCCAGACAAAGCGCCGCAAAGCAGCCGCTGGTGGTTACTGCTAGAAGCAGCAGCAGTTGTGTACAGTAAGGCCACTCCCAGACAAATAGTGGCTGTTACTGTCAGAAGCAGAGAGTGGCTGCGAGCTGCAAGGACGGCCATACAATTGGCGGCTTCCAGTCACCGTCATGTCATCAAGACGAATTTTGCTTGCAGATTCCAGCTACCTGAAGTTCTGTGCTCTTGATACATTGAACTCGAGAACTGAAAGCCAACCTGTGAATTCGTTGTGTGAAGAGAAGGATGAAAGTCATCATATATTAGATGAACTTAAACTAGACCCTGAGAAATTCAAGCAGTATGTGCGGATGAATATCAGCACTTTCGAGATTTTACTTCGTATTGTGAAAAAAGATATTTACAAGCAAACAACTAACTTTAGGCGTCCCGTATCTCCTGAGGTGCGGCTTGTACTAACGCTCAGGTGAGTGGATCAATTTGTAGTGATCTTTAATGTGTTTGCTTCCTTACATGTACGACAAGTGTGTTACAGTGAAATGTTTAATTTATAATGCAAATTCCTTGGTTTTTAGTAGGAAGTGAATAACTATTTGTGAATAAAATTGTAGTCAGTAGTAAGAGTATAATAAGAAAAAATGTCAATGTGGAAAATTCGCTTGATACGTATTTTAATTCTTCATGTACATACAGCAATCTAATTATTGATTTGTTCACGTTTGTCCTGAAGAATCTTAGTTTCTTGCGAGTCAAGTTTGCGCTGGCGGGTGTAGATTAGGCAAAAGACGTCTCCTGTTATCTCTCTCGTTTGTTTATTCTTTCTTCAAAGCCTCCGAGTTCTTTTACTAGATCTATCTGGTAGAATTACTATTGTTTAATTTCCCTCATCTTCAGCTTTTTAGTGGGAGACATGTTTTTCCACCGTTTCAGCGGACCGACCCACAAAATTTTTGTTGTTTAGCTATCAATTTTAATGTATTTTTAATATTACAGATATTTGGCCACTGGGGATTCATTCGGGTCATTGGCGTCTGAGTTCTGCCTGGGACGTTCAACTGTAGGTACTATCACCCGGGAAACCTGCACAGCCATTTGGGATGGTCTCCAGCAGCAGTACATGCCATTTCCAACTGAAGACACGTGCAAGCTCTCAGCCCGTTTGTTCAGCCAACGATGGAACTTCCCAAACTGCTATGGCGCCATTGGTGGCAAAGTTATTGACACTCAGCAACGTTCAAATTTAAGACCCGTGTGTAATAAATACGGGCAGTATTTTTATGTATTACTACAGGCAATCGCTGATTACGAATGCAGATTTTTGTGCATCGATGTAGGTATATATAGAGAAGAAAGCGAAAGAGGATGGTTTGAAGACAGCGATTTGTCAAAGCTTATTAAAAACAACTCATTTAACTGCCCGCTTCTAGAAAAGCTTCCTGGTAGTGAGGAAGGGACTCCATATGTATTGGTAGGTAGTGAAGCTTATCCACTTCTGCCAACGCTAATGCGACCATTTTCGCAAAACAATTTCACTCCTGAGAAGAAAATATTTAACTATAGATTGTCTAGAGCTCGCAGATGCATTGAATGTGCCTTTGGAATACTTACATCAAGATTTCAAGTGCTAAGTAAGACTATCGAAACTGATCTAGATACTACCGTTATTAATATTAAAGCAATGTGCGCATTGCACAACCTGATATTGTGTGAAGAAGGAGCTGGGGAGGTGGATATTGCTAATGAAACAGTACGTGCGGATGCCTCAGAGCCAGTGTCTACAATGCATTCGCGAAACAGTTCAAAGCAAGCTAAGAAAGTACAAGACATCTTTAAACAGTATTTCCTGACAGATGCAGGGCAAGTGTCATGGCAAAACTCAATTTGAGATCCAGTAATGTACGACTTTGTTGAATAAAATTTTATAAATTCCAATTTATTGATTTTTTTACCCGTGTATTATCGAATTTTGTTCGCCACTAATGCCCAAAGCATTCACACACGACGACTTGTTCTTTGGTCTATTGGGGGAAGTCGTCGTAAATTACAGAAACTTTGGCACGGGGCTGATGAGTATCTAGGTTAACTACAGTCATGTGCGACTACCAGGTTTCTGGTGACTGCTCACATACGAGAGGACTTGATCTTAGCGGTATATGCCATGTAGCTCCACTAGTAGTCGCCTCGGACTTCTGGTAGCTGCCCTGCTTCCAGCTGTTATGTGTGGCCAACTTGACAGGAATATTACTAATATCTGCGAGTGCGCTAGACAGCGACTGCCAGCAACATCTCTTAATGTTCTTTGTCTGGCCGCGGCGTCACGATGATTCTCTTCTCTGCGAGGATATTCGTAAAGTACCTAAGACTCTCTGAAAACGCTGGCGACTGGCCGGCCTGCATGCTGCTAATTGGAGCTCAACATTTAACTGACGGCTCATTCTTTCGGCACAAAAAATAGGCCTTCAAGAGGATCTTGTCCCTAATGCGGCAGCTGTTCCCAGGTTATGGACAGCACCGGGCTTCGCCGTGGGTGGCGAGCGCGAGGTGCCGTGCTTGGAGGTGTGCTCATCCACCTCACCCTTGGGAACCTCTACAGCTTTGGTGAGTGACTCTGCCAGGTGCTGGTTTAATCTTAAAGCCTATTTCGCTGTCAAATTAAGCATTGACAACAAAAATGTGGAAGTCATATATATGTATCTAAGGTCTGGTGAGGCCTTGAAGCTTTAGCTTTATGCTAGCAAACACTTACTACGCTTTGAAGGTGACGTTCCGATAGAGTATTTTTTAAAAATGTTTATAGAATGTAACTTTTTCATCTTCCTTTAAATAGCACTTCTTGATTTTATATTTTATTTTGGCCAGAAGAAGTACAGTATTATTTTTTCACCCTTTCATTGTAACTAATCCACATCTAATTAAGATTTACATTCCAGTGAAGTGAACACGCTTATGAATTGTTGTGGTCACCATTAACCAGACTACATGTACAACGTGGTCATCTTGTTTGTTATTCCACACATCAGTAAGCAAATTGTTACCTAAATATGCCCATCGGTTTACATGCTCCTCAACACCGCATCCGAATGTGTTACTTTAACCACTGGAACAGCAGAAAATAATAATTATAAGCTTTGTTAGGAACTTCTAGAAAACATTACCTTGTGCACAGAGTAGCTTATGTCTACAGTTACGATGAAAGGAGACCTTGCAGTTTCCTTATATGAAACAAAAATGTACAACGTTTGAGTTCTGCTCTACACCTGACTGAAGAGAGATCGGGAAGTTGTTGTCCGTCAGTCTTTTGAAAGATACGAAAGTTGTGTTTAGAGGGGCTCAACAAAACAGTCGGATGATCGGTTGAGAGCACACATTCATTTGCCTGTAGTGTGTCTCCGCCTTAACACCGCATACTCAACTTATTACCTTAAATTTTTACTATTATATTGCAGAAATTCAATACTTCGAAACATTTGACTAACCGTGAATCTCTGTAGGGATGGCTCGCCGAGCTTGTATTCTGTTTACCTATGACTACTGTATGGTAATAGTAGTTCAACATAATGGCAAAGCAAATGAATGCCTGAATCTGCATTTTATAGGTACTGACGCTGGTTCTTGTTCCCACTGGCAGGCAATATAACAACTTACATGACGTCGTACCTACGACACACGGTGTCGGGCAAGGTGGTGTACAGTGACGTGGTGTGGGTGATGGCCACCACGGTGGTGGCGCAGGGTCTCTTCATGCCTCTGGCAGGCACGCTGGAGAAGCGGCTGGGACCACGACTCACCTGCTGTGTTGGGTCGCTTGTTATGAGGTATGTCTATGTGTTACGTCTCGACAGTGAAATAATGAAAATCGTCCTATATTATGCCAGAAATATCGTGCTTTGATCCACTGGGAATGCAACGTTCACGATAGAAAAAAGTAGCTAGCTACCTATCAGCGTGGCCACCATCATTAGGAAAAGGTAAAGCCTCCTTGATCGTATATCTCAACTGAGAAATTAACGCCCTGTTGTCCGTGCTCCAAAAAGAAATCAGCTACGCCCTAGAGCACTGCACGGCTGCAGTCGATCAAAAAGTGACAGAGCTGTGGTGCCATAGACTGGAGGCTGATGAGTAGGGTTGTGACAAATATACGCTATATGCTCTAAACATATGCAGTTTATGCTGCAAAAATATGCGGCTATGCACTAACAATATGCGCTTATGCATTAAAAAATGCACTAAAGTTCTCGTTAGATAGGGGACTCTTCCCTATAAGACGCAGGCCTACTACGTTGTACTGCCGATAGTCTCTAAAACGTGCCGCGTGGCTTCCAGAAATACTGCGCCAGGAGCGATTTTCTCAAATAACAACCTACTTGGTAGGTTTCTAGGATTAAAGGGTCGTTAAGAACCGCGTTGAAGCCCATTAATGAGCCTCCACGCTCTTCCTCCTTACGTGCTGGAGGCGTATTCTCCTCCTGGAGAATACGCCCGATCGGGCCTCCCGGAGCCATCTGCTATATCTCTACTGGGCTGCCCCAGGTCCCGCCTCAATTTGAACCCCGGACCAGCCTTCTTTTTGCTGAATAATCTGACTGCTCTGTGGGTTGAGACCCAATCTAAACATAGAGACTGGACCTTGTAACCATGTGGACCGGACCGGCCGACACATTCATGTAATAGAGAACTAGGTCCCGTGAAATCATCTGGTAAAAACTCGCCTGAACGAGACCCGCCTCTGGCCCACTCGTGGGCTACGGAATTTTTTGAGGCTGCACGACGAGTGTCTAAAGCCGAGACTAGGATAAGTTTAGGTCTCTTCCGTCTGCCTCCTGCGGCTGTATCCTCTGCACAGTTGCCCTGCCTCTGGATCTCGCCTGGAAACCTGTAGCGTATAAAACGATCCTTTTTGCTTAGGGTGCTTATGCCCAATGCAAACGAGAAGCAAAAATTGTTGAAAGCGGCATTTCGCCCGCAAATGCTCCACCAAACTCGGCGAAGAAGTTGCCACGCAACTTCTAAAAACTTTACCCTACAACATTGCAGCTGCAAAAACATTTCACGTTTCTTCCGCTACGTGTGTATTGTGATGTCGTGCTCAACTTGACGATCCGACAATTTTGTCTGGTCGAAATCAGCGAAGATGTCGCTTGTCTGCGCACGGCTTTACGCTGCCCCGCTCTGAGATTAGAATCAGCCTCATCTGATAGCCCGACGAAGTTAAGGCGTGAGGTTAATATGTCTGACCTAGAGGCAGAGGCCAAGTGTTGCACGACACTGGTCTGTTCTCCGTATTGGTAGGAGGGTCACCTGACAGAGGGCCTTCCTATTTACGTGGCACCCATCGTCGAGTGGGAGACGGGGCTGTCATAACGAGAAAAATCTCTCGCTCAGTATATTTCTTGACTATGTATATATACATTATATATGCTCTAGTATAATACCGCATATGCGTGAACGATAGAGCATATGTAGTAACGCTAACAGTGCTGCAGCATATGCTGTTATGCATTTTACCTAAAGTCACAACCCTACTCATCAGAAAGCTGCGACCCCGAGCGTTCCCTGTCAGAATGCCAGAAGTGGTAACGCAGCAAT
The DNA here is from genome assembly GCA_001587735.2 of Parhyale hawaiensis. Taxonomy (NCBI): domain Eukaryota; kingdom Metazoa; phylum Arthropoda; class Malacostraca; order Amphipoda; family Hyalidae; genus Parhyale; species Parhyale hawaiensis. The sequence continues at coordinate 8,103,628 of LQNS02278140.1, read as the reverse complement.
CCAAGTGTCGCAGGTATTCACCTACCTTCGCCGGGAGGCGGATATAGGATATTCAGCATGCAGACGCAACGCCATCGCTTCCCGTTTCACTACAGGTTACCTTGACCTACCACTACCTAACCCCCTCTCCCCAATCCTTCCCTCGGTTTTTTTTCGTACTTTTATATATAAGGTTCAATATTTTTGCTCTCATGTAACTACTCTTATGTATCTCTATACTCATGGTTCATTCAAAAGTACAAGTACCGTCGGAGTACCTAAAGCCAAAATTTTTAATTTCAATAGTGAACCGCATAATACAAAAGGTCTATATCGAGTGCAATCAGTGCATACTGCTGGTATTTGTACGGGCTTCAAATCCGTATTTTGTTTTTCATTTGGCTTTGCTGAACACTGGAGATGGTTAGTTTATTGATGTTGTGTTTTATCTATGATTGTGTTGTTGTTCATAATAATTTTTATCTTTATCAATTCGGAATTGGTGAATTTTAGGGACTCAAGAGTCGGAAGTGAAAATTAGGCAGAATCAATAGTCAGAAAGATTCCATAAAAATTGGCCTATTTTGATGAGACAAAGGATCAGAGTCGGGAGGAGTTGGACATCTTTGAGAGCTAAGTAGCCAGAGTCGGAAACTGGCAAAACTCAGAAGTTAGAGACGGACTTTAGCCACCCGGCTCCGCAACCCTGGTGTTGCTCTGCTTGTGCAAAAAGTTGTTATATATGTGGTGCTTTGACACAATTCTCAATTAAATAAGAAAAAGATGCTGAACTCCTCAGTTAGTAACATACTGGTATTTTTCTCTTTATCAGTACCTTTGTTGTCGCTGCTTTTTTACAATTATTGTTGTGAGCGTACCTACTTAGTGCTTGTGTTGGTGGCATTGTCCAGAATATGCACCTATGTCTGGACCCTGAGGAAAGCCGCAGCTTTTTAGAGCGACGTGTAACGTGTTAATAATGAATTTTCAGAGCACCCCTTTGCATGGGTTCCTCGTTTCTCTTAACATTTCATCTCTGAAGCGCCGGTTGCGGTGAATGAGGTGACGTACACCAACTCCTCCTAACTATGTTTTGTTCCATTCTTCCTCCTCATTCCCAACTTGCTATTCTTATGCTCGTTGATCCTGTGGGAACACCGTCGTCCACAGGTTCCACGTTTGCCTCGACATACTACGTGTCTTATTTTATTATTTATTTTTTTTTAAGTGCGGCGTAGCTCATGCTTGCCTAAGCCTGTAGCGTGTTGAAATATTTTCATGATGATAATTACGGTGCACGTGTATTAGGGAAAAAATATGAATTACCCCACTTTCTATTCCATTACTTCGAAGCATTACTGTCAATCACTGTTTCCACTGGATGGTGTTATTATCTTGCAGTTTGGGTGTGGCTCTCACTCGGTATGCCGTAAGCCATTCGGTAGCTGCCGTGGCCATCTGCTACGGACTGCTGGTGGGGCTCGGCATATCTTTGGCATATGTCTCACCTCTGGCCTGTGCCATGAAGGTAACTAAGCGTATTTTTTTACCTGTGTTATTCTACATGAATTTTATGCCTCTAGTGTTGAACTGCTTTCGGTTGTTGTATTTTTTCAAGAGATGTGCTTTTTAACGTTCCCAGCAGAACCTCGCAGGTTACCTCAGCTTTAGCAAGGCACTTGGCGCGTTTCCATGCTTAGTTTACAGTGCCGATCTTCATAGTTTTTTCCGCTTTATTCACGACTTGGTGAATTTTACGTGGCATTCGACCTTGACTAATTAGATGCCCCTTCCCTTCAGCTTTCTTAAATATCGTTTTGTGTCTGACCCTTCCAATACCGACGGCATTTTGAGTTGCCAGTAGCAGCAAGATTGTTTCGATTTTTAAAAGCCAGCGCGTTGTTTTTTTCTTTTCTTTGGAAATTTGGCCAGCTTATTTCAATATAACAGCCCCTCTAAAATCGTTTATAGATTCTAATCACGTGCTGAAGTAAATTGCAGATAAGCTCAAGTAACTACTATGAAGGTTCTCTACGATCTTCTTAAACAATGTTTTTTCAACAGCAGAGTTTTCGTACCGAAAGGGTCAAACTAACATGTGATGTAGCTAAGTCATATAACTATGTGGTTTTCACCCCGCGTTTCTCGTCATGTGAGTTCGTCCGTCTTTTATAGTATCAGGTAACCCAGAACGTTCTTGGGTTTCTCTGTTGACAATTATGTAGTTCTATGTTTTCTTTCAACCACTCAACGATTTTGAACTTTTCGTTGCTTCCATACTGCCAATGACACCAAAGTGGGCACTTTTTCTTCTATGCACCTTCCGTCGCAAATGCTTAGTTTTCGAGATATTTGACTTTCAAGTTCCTGTAGTTTTTCTATGAGAAAAATAACCAGCGTTTTTAAGCGCTCGCTAGTGATGCCATAGGAACCTAATATAACCTAGCCTAACGATACCTAACCTAAGCCATAGCTCGTTAAATACTCATTTGCGACGGAAAGTGCATAGAAGGAAAAGTGTTCATTGTCGGGTCATTAACAATATACAAGCGACAAAATTGAAAAATCGTTGGCTCGTCGAAAGTAAACATTGTCCGACAATTCATTATAAGAACCGGTCCAACATTCTTCATTCCTGATACAATTACCTCAATCCCTCCGATGCCGCTGTGCTTGTCAATCGCATTGTCAGAGTTAGGTGCTCCCTCCGACATGTGGACATGTTGCGGTGCTATAATCTTAGGTTGTGTTGTAGCCCGTGGCAACTCAAACACCAGCGAGCTATTTTCACAGTTGTACCTACTTGCTACCATTTCTGATTAATGTGTTATACGTCGAACTATTCAAATAACCTGCCTCATTGGCGATGCACTCAAGCCGGAATACAGCTTATTCCTGTTAAGCGGAGTTTTGGAACAACGGATTGAATCAGTTAGAGCCGAAGGAAGGTACTGCAATTCCATGTGCTAGCCCGGCAACTCATGGTCTCTGTCGGCGTTCAGACGGCCAGTCGCTTTGTTTATGTTCGTATAATCGCACGTTAATGTAACACACCATTGTTTGCGCTTCTTTATAACTTGCCAACTACTGACTGTCGGCAATATTGTTGCGGCCGAGCGCTTCCCTTCATTTCCCATGACTCAGTATGTACGAGTGTAATTATACTTCGTATTGTTTTCTGCTAATCCTGAGTAATTCTAACTCTAATGCTTATCCTTTGTGACGTACCACATCGTGTGCTCATGTTGATGTGTATGTCTGTCAGTGGTACCCTGATCGCAAAGGTCTCATCAATGGCATGATCGTAGCGGGCTTCGGTCTGGGTGCGCTCGGCAGCACCACCTTCCAGACCCACTATATCAACCCTAACAACGTCTCGGTAGACGACAGCGGGTGAGACTCGATTGTTGCTCTTTTTTATTTACACAGCCTCTTTTTCTTATGACCATTTTGGCCGTACATCAGTTTGTTGATGCCCATATCTAGAGTATTTTTAGCATACGGGTGTAAATGTTTTATCGTTTAGCTGTATGGAGAGGTACTCGTGGCTCTTATAATTTCCCTGACCCGTTTTGAGGGTCATGTGTCTAAGTCAAGCCTAAATTATCGGGAGCAATTCGTGAATGCCTGACGCCTAAGAATTCGTCGCTCAGCTGTTGTGGGCTTATACCATCTTTGTATATGCACACCCTTTAATGGCAATTTAGTATTTTTTAAACAATTTACTTTGTACGTGGATGTCGTTTGTTTATACACGTTTGGCCTGACCAATTGAGAGAAACAATTCAATGGTAAGTGACGTACACTTATCTCACTAAACGTGACTATTAGTAATCACTTAGCAATTTCCATTTTCAGGTATTTCTCGGACCCGACGGTGCTGTCGCGAGTGCCTGGCGTCTTCACCGCAATGGCCATCATATTCCTCTGCCTGCAGCTCTTGGGCTGTCTGCTGGTCTGCAAGCCTCCTGCTCAGTCGGTATGTGGTTCGCTTCAACGTGTGGGCAGACTTTTATGTACAGTATCTTCTTACCAGGGCTGTACAGGAATTTGGTAGGAGTAGAGCATCGTCGGAATAGGACACTAGAGTTTGTGAAAGTGAGCCTATTATCTTAAGAATGGAATCTGATTTTTTTTGTCTAGTGAGTCTGACTGGACCCACATTTTTATAGACATACGTGCTACTTGTTCCTTTCCTTTTATTCCGTAATTCACCGTAGTCGTGTCTAGGGAAGTCTAAGCTAGGTTCATATTTACTTGGTATAATTATTGTTCAAACGAAAGTCCTTGTTAGGAGTTGGTGAACGACCTGTGAAGCAGGTTTAGCTCAATAAGGGCACCGTGCTGTACCTTTTGTCACTCACGAACGAAGTGCGGGAGGTCATAGCCTAATGTTTTCGTTGCGGAGTCTCAGAACTAAGTCTGACTCCGACTCCTGGCCTTGCAGTTTTTCCTACTCCGCCTCCAGTAGCTACCGTATTACTAACGCGACTTCCGACTCAGACCCCTTTATACAATTAGTGTAGTAGGTATACAGTATGACCATAAATTTTCTCAACTGCTTTGTATCAAATAAACTATACACCCGTAATAAGCTAATGAAATTAGTTGTTTCACAGTTACAGTATTTGGTATCTCTAGTACTATTTGGGACTTTATATACTAATATTTTTATCATTATATATTCATTATCATCCAGAAAATCTGTTTACACTGGGTAAGTACTAAAAGCCAGAAGTGTATGCTTAAGAACATATTTTGGTGCCCCTTGAAATCGAATCCTCTGTTACTACCACCGTTTGGGACTGAGATGATCAAGTTAGTTATAAATAAAATGTAAATAACTAGCATTGAGCAAGGCTCTGGACCATCTATGTTCTCAATGTCAATGGCAAAGACCTGGATAAACCCCAAAAAATATTTGTTCACATTTTTTGCAATTAATTTAACTATTTTTTCAACTCCAAAAAAAATTTCGAGTAAGTTTTAGATAAGTTCACGTATTTTGTATAGTGGTTTTCCGGAGTTGGAGTTGGGCTCTAAATTATGACGTCGACTCCATGAGCAAGTGGGTTTCCAATTCCGGCCGCCTCACACTCCATAATCTTGGTAGCTACTTACTGTAGGTATGTATTTCGATACATTCTGTATGTTTGTATCGCCAACCAAAACTTGTCACATGGAATCATGGAGTTGCACTGTCATCATAATCGCTTGCAGGCTGCCAAGTAGGTAAACCTAGCTTTGAAAAATGCTAAAACTGTTGACTCGGCACTTCTAGCAGCATCCCCTCACCATATCACGGGTGATAGTCTTACGCCACCAGGCTGTTTTATGGATAATGATTCTCTCATGCCAGTAGTCTCTGCCNCTGCCCTCGTTTAGTGTTATTCGTTTTAGCTAATGATTGTCTCCTAACAGTAACACACTTTACTGTTGTTTTGCTAATGATTGTTTCATGCCACCAGTTTTAGCTAATGATTGTCTCCTAACACACTTTACTATTGTTTTGGCTAATGATTGTTCCATGCCACCAGTCTCTGCCCTCGTTTAGTGACGAAAAAGAAGACCTGCTCGATAGCCAGTGGGATAGGTTGTCCGAGCTCAACACTGCCGGTAAGTCCATGTTGCTGGCTCTAAGATCAAAAATATACCTCTTTTGTCAAATTTAGGTGTGTAAAATAGATGGTGATTCCAAGCTGACAACAGGAACTTCTTCCACTTAACTCAAATATCATTGAGTGTACCCCTTTCTGAGTTGATGAGTAAAAAAGTTATTTATCTTATTTACTTTGCTGGCTAAGTACACTCTTAACTTTTCTCTCATCACGATGGTGTTCAAATCATTGTGTGTGAAGCAGTTTTCAAGTGTAGCCATCCATGCAACTGATTTGTCAGGTGTCACTGCTTGAAGTGTCCTTTTTTTTAATTTCTAATTAATTAATTTTAGGTTCCATTGTGAANGTTCAAATCATTGTGTGTGAAGCAGTTTTCAAGTGTAGCCATCCATGCAACTGATTTGTCAGGTGTCACTGCTTGAAGTGTCCTTTTTTTTAATTTCTAATTAATTAATTTTAGGTTCCATTGTGAAATTGTCATTGTCTTGTTTAGAGCCTACTGGAAGTTCAACTTCCACTAGCCTCTTGCCCCCTGTGGGCGGGTGGCTCTCACCCACTTCAGCCTGTCTGGGGTCAACCAACCGGTGTCTAGGAGTCGGAGACCTTA
>LQNS02278140.1:8068777-8087034 GCA_001587735.2 Parhyale hawaiensis | reverse complement strand
ATTGCTAAGCTTATGAGAGAAAGAAACATTGTTCTGTTTTTCCAAACCAATACGTGATGCTTGTGTCAATATTTCCCTTGAGACCCTACCGAAAGGGTTAACTTATATAACCATGGTGGTGGCATTGCAGGTAATATCAGGCATTGTGGTGGCGAGCCTTAACCAAATGCTGCTGCATCTTATTGGCTACACGGGCTGCTTCTTATCCGTAGCCTCGCTCTCTGCTGCCTGTGAGTATTTCCTGCTCGTCTGATCCACGTGGCTATCTATGTTGTGCTCGATCGATCGCGCTGCGCAAACGATCGATCGTTCAAATTTTAGAATGAAAAAGAAAAAAAAACAGTCTTTGCCTCCCCTAACCTACCCGACATTAAACCCGAATATAGTCCAACTTACCCGAAATTACGGCCTAATAGCTACAATATCCACCGTTTGCGCAGCGCTATCGATCGATTGTCCAAATCCATCGTTCGCGTACGACATCTATATTCAGAGTGACTGCTTTTTGTACCCTCTAAGGCTCAAAAGGCCCATTTGGTCTCTTTCACTGGAGATACACGTGAAGCATGTGTGCCCGTGTAAGACTTGTGAGGTTAGGCAGCATAACCGAACCTAGCTTAACATATAATGAAGTAATTTAACTTGTTATTAGCTAACGTACTCTGCCTAACTTTTTGGATATCTGCAGCCTTTGTCTGAGTTGTAGTGTTGATATATATATGTATAGGCTACCCGATTTTTGAAAATGTTAATTCTGGTCTCCCGGTGACTTGTCCTAACCTAAACCAACCTAGCCCATACTTGAGGGAGGCTTGAAGCCCTACTTACTCAGGCTTTGCTACCTCACCAAATTGGATTTTACTGCTATAGGAATACTATAGGGAAAAGAATTTTTTTACCACTTACAGTACAACAAGAGTAAAGTAGGTTCAAGGCTCAAAGGATAAATTCGAGTTCTTTTATCAGCGCTATCACTTGCTGAAGTTTTTCCGTGGAGTTTCTAGAATATACAGTATTGATATATGCCATCTAACACAGCGTCTTCACTTATCTTAGCGAGACAGATATACAATCGCGCACCAAATTCGGTTGGTGTGAAACTCAGTGAAACACTAAACCCAGTAGCTGTTCTTCAACTTCGCTTAGTTAGGCTCGCCCAGCCGAGGTTACAGGGAGTTGCATCGCCAGTAGGACCCTATCGGTCAGCTTAGTCTAATTCAGGACTTCGGGTCAACATAGTTTTGTGCCTACTTTAGTTCCTTCTATATTTATAGTCCTATAAATGATGCACCTATGGTATTGCCCTTTTCCTCCTTTTTCTTTTTTGTTCCCGTGCGTGATGATGCAGTTTTGGATCACCATCGTGCTGGAGTTTCACATTCTCTTTCCTATGTGATATCGTTCTGCTCGGCTTAAACTTCCTAACTATAACATAACAGTACCCAACTTATTAAGGGCACAGCACCCTGAGGTCTTCATTCTCAATAGGTACTAACATGGCTGTAGAAAATCAACAATTGGCCAGTAGATCTACACTGCTGGACATTGTCTACATGATATTAAGGACATCCTGCGAGTTACACAACTTCCGCAAAGAGAGGCACCACTTTAACATAGGTTTACCCTAGAGATGTAATTTTTTAGAACTAGAAATACCTACGGTGTTCATTACAAAAACGTGGGGATAAATTCTATTGATTTGTAAGTCATACGTTTGCAAGCTTTTCAAAATATTGTAGAAAGTGGAATGTGCAATTCGGTATATACAGACCAGCTGAAGTTTTTGCCAAGGTTGTGAGACTGCCGCACTTGCCTGTCAAATTCTAGGCACAGCCATTGGGACGCCTCAAAGTGGATAGTCATCTTGGTGAACTGATGGAATTCAGTCACAGCTTGTATGGAAGTGGAATGTAATTCTAAAAATGAACACCAGATGTAGAGACTGTTTTTATTTTCTTTATTTTTTTTCTGCGTCAGTGCGTGTGGAGCTCCCTTGGAGTTGGTTTCGTCGAAGAGATCATCCACTTGTTCTCACTATTGACCGTGTATTATTGAACAAAAATCGGACGAGCCTTCGTGTAAGCCGTCTTTAGTGCCCACTGTACTTTTTTGTTTCGTCATCCTTTTGCTAATGAAGCTTCCAACTGTTCTTAGTCGTTTTTCACCACTTGCTCGTCCCATACCTGTTGATCCTCTGTAGGAGCATCCTCGCGCTTGAGTTCCTCGTTTCCGTCGATATACTGTAGCTGTGACTTTCCTTTTTTCCTTTGTGAGGTTACCGTTGTGAAAACGGAAGCATAAACTGTTCATTATACAATAATACATAATTCCATCAGTATACCTGATGTCTCTTCCACTTCTCTCGTGGAATGCCAATATTGTACCTACCAAATGAGTACATACTTCACGCAGTAGATAATTCGTTAGCCGTGCTGTATTATGCTTGAAGGTAGTATTGAAAAAACGTCCGCCTAATCACAAATTTAGAATAAATAATTTGAGCTATCATCTACAAGCAAAAAATGTAGAAGCTATCCATCTTTTTTATTCAGTAGGTACATTGCCTATTAGTATGTTACATGTAGCGGTCTTGGGCAGCTATGGAACCACTTGCTGCTTCTTGTTATTGCTTTGACCTATGATGAGCGCCAACATTTCGGATGAGACAGTGTCTTTGAGTTTATGGTTTTTCTGAAAGCAACCTCTCTAATTTCAGAATATACCATAAACGTGTCTACGTACAGTAGTTGTTGATTGGTGTCTTCCTAGGTTTTTTTAAAAGCATTATTGATTCAATAATTTTGAGTGACAACATCCCACGGCACGAACCGCCTCTCGTTTCTGTTGAAGGGACGCATTTCTTTCATGCCAACCGTGTTTCCTATACTTCTACAGAAGATTCTGGCTTCTTCTTTCTCTCCTTGCCATAATTGCGTGTCTCACGTGCGGTGGCCCAAGTTCCTTTCTCTACTGGAACACCCCGTTTTGCTTGACTTTCCATATATTCCTCCCTTTAACCGCCATTGCAGCGGAAAAACGAGATTTGTGCTTCGAATATAGATGAAATAATTGCTACCTTGCTATAATGATTAATGGAGATTTTTTTGTGCCGTTCAGGTTGCCTCGTGACATGTATGCTGCCTCGACACCTGTAGTGTTCTCGCCTTCCATCCAATTACCGGGGGAATTACCCAGATGTTCGGATTATTTTTTCTTGCCATTCTTGAAGCCCTTATTGCACGTGTCCTTTTTGCGCTCCTGTTGTTTTGTTTCCTACTTAGCTATTTTTATTTATTACTGTCGTGCTTATATTGTCTTAGAATATAGCAAAAAGAAATAACGACTAGAAATGTTGTTGAGTCTAAGAATATAGCAAAAAGAAATAACGACTAGGAATGTTGCTGAGAATTGGTTCCAAATAGTGTAACGTTGGTAATGAAAGAGTATTTATTTGCTTTATTTATTCAAGTGAATTATATCAATTAGCTACTGTTTTGCATGTATTATAATTATATCAAGGAAATACTGCTTTGCTTGTATCATAATTATCTACTAACATCGCAAAAACAAATGATAGACTAGAAATGTTGTTCAGGACACCAAATACTGTAAGGAAAATGCCAATATTTAAAAATCATCTTGAAACGATATACATACTGTATTAGAAAATAAAGCTAGATATTTATTTTATGGTTAAGCATATTTAAGTCGCAAATGGTAGAATTCGCTTAAATAAAGCAAATACATACTTGTTCATTACCAACGTTGCACCAAATACTGTAACGTTGGTAATGAAAAAGTATGTATTTGCTTTATTCAAGCTTGAATTTACCATTTGCGACTTAACTATGTTTAACCGTAAAATAAATATCTAGCATTATTTTTCTAATATGTATATCGTTTCAAGATGATTTTTAAATATTTGCATTTTCGTATAAGCCTTCCTACCACACCAAACTTGATTTCCCCACCCCTTCCATACAAGTCCGGAAGCTGATACCATATGTAAACTTTAATAAACTGTTTTTCCAATTAACTAAGATGGCAATATTAAACAAAAATGTAGTTTCGTACTCTTCTTATGATGCTTTGTTCTGTTCTTCCTTTTCTTTCCCAACTTGATGTTCTTATGCGCGATGATCGCGTATGAAAATACCTTCGTGCATGGGTTGTGCGGTCTATCGGCATACTGTGTGTCCCTTCTCTGAGTTGTCTCTTCATATGCTAGATCGCCTCGTTGTGAATATGGACATAATTATTCAGTCTGCTAATTGAATAAAATATTCGTCAACAGGCCACAGTCGCAGGCCGTCGGTGAGCGGTCAAACTTTTATCGTTGTTAGCTCATTTTTGTTGATGTTTTCTACGACTTTCGCCCATCGCCGACCTGTGTTGACGACTTTTTGTTTTCTTGCTAATATGGACATGGGCTCACATCACGGTGAAAACTTTTATTTTAAGTTCCTATGTATATACATGGGAACACATTTATTGAAGTTTACCTGTATCATCTTCACTACTCATTCGATAGAAGCCTAACAGTCAAGCAACGTATAGATTGTCGTTTGCGACTAGAGATAATTAAGCCATGGTCAAATGATATCTTACAGCAATGGTGCCGTAAGGTAGTTCTTAACGATCTGCGGCGACTGCGGCCCCATACGTCTCTGGGACCAGATGGCCTATATTCGCAGCACGAACTAGTGCTTGTGGGATTCTTAATAGAGGTGCGGTCTGATTGTCACGGTCAAGTTGGCTTTGCCTTCACCCACAGTATTAGACTTTGTGAAGTCAAGGCCCGATTATAATGAATTGTGAAGTGAAGGTGGTTTAGTAGCATCTGGTTTACGCTCACTTTGAGTGTATGTTAGGTGAGATGTGAGGAATAAGCTAGTTGGAGCTTACAATATTGCAGTAGAAGTCCATAGTTTTATTCTATGCTTGTGTCCTATGACGACTTGGAGTTGCCCCTTATTTTGGTCATATTATCGGTTTATATTTATGTGTATATATCTGCGGTACATAGGTTCACAAGTTCCCAACTCATTTTACTTCTTTCTCTGCTTGTGTTTTACCTAGCAAACCTCCTTAGTTGTAAGTTGTAAAGCTTACAAGCTATTCTTTACAATTGACTTGAGAGACTCAGGAGAAAAACAACGCCTTCGATAACGAAATTAAAATCTTTCTAAACATATGGCTACCGCAGCGTGCCACCTGGCTGTCTCCAGCATCATGGACAAGCCCATTATTCTACCTGCTTCGCCGTGAGAGCTTGTATGTCACCTCTTGCTCTCTGTTGTCTCATTTCTTATGAAGTTGATTATTAGGCAGCACCCTTGGCATTTCCGGCGCTCCACTCACATCCACACGTGGGCAAGTTGTAAAAAGTTGTCTGAATCTTTTGCTTTGAGCCATAGTACCAAGCTCCTTCGCGGAACGTTACTCTATTTTCTACCGTGTAGGTTACCTCAGCCATTTGCTAGGCCTTCGGGACGTCTCTTTCGTGCCCATTTTGCTTCCTTCGAATTTCATACTCCTACTGATCTTACTATTGTCTGTTCTTCCTCTTGTTTCCTGACTTGCTGTTCCCATGCGCGTTGATCCTGTGTGGGAATACCTTCGTGCATGGGTTCCCCGTTTTTCTCACGAAATACTACATATCCCTTCCGTTTCCTCTCTTAGAAGAGCTTAGTGCTTATTTAGGGCGGCTTAATTCTTCTTATATTACTACTACTACCACCTGTCAGTAGCGCACTGGCCCCTCTGAGACCTACCGGCAGAAAAGCCGAGACAAAAATCATTGAACATTAGAAACGAGAGGTACTCGCGCCTCGTGGCGCACGAGCCTGTGTTGAACCACAGGAATAGTTCGGAGCGATATAGAAATTGTGTCCCTGATGCGCTAGTAAAATTTTGTACTACTACTAACCTCTCAACTTTTTTTGCTGTACACCCAGCTGTGAATGCAAGGACACACCGAAAAAGCCTGATATTTTGAAGCATCAACGTGGGCCAAAAGACTATTGTGTGAACATGTCTCAAGAGCAGAGGTGAACCATGTTCATTCTCTGATGGATATATTTATTGCTGTTTCAAATGGGCTGGCAAGTACTCTTATAACACCCCAAACTGAACATACGAGGGAGCAATGTTAACAAAGAGCCGTGATACGGTCAAACAACTAACCCAAGATCTGTTCTTGTGATACTCTTTTTGTTATGAAATCTCGATACTGTTGTCGTTACCCAATTGTAAGTATGATGACTTAGACTTGCCACAGTGTTAGTCATAGTATCAATAAGTTGTCTTTGTTGAACGTATGTTATTTTTGTGTTGCTATTTCTCCCACTTGTCTCTGTCCTAAATTTTCGGACTGATGGGAAAACGTTTTAGTTTGTAGTAAATTTTCTGCGTCGTAAAGTATAGGAACATGGATTTGTTTCTTAAAATCTCTGGGTCTGAGAATACAGCAGTTATGCATTGGTATGTTAAGTTATAGCTTGTAGGAGAAAGTATTCATTAGTGTGCAATACTTCTGTATGAACTTACTATTGCTCACAGCACTCGTGTGTGAACACTATAGTTAGCACTTTTCCTGCACAAAGTAATCCTTATTTCAGGCACTATAAAATTACAAAGACGAGTGTCGCATAACAGTTGAAAGAAATGCAGTATTATCTTTTTATTTCAGCGTGTAAGCAGTGTAGTAAGCGTTTGTGAAGTTTCGATTTTTCACTGTGTATTAAGCTATTATCTAGTTACTTTTTGACGTGCGTGTAATATTTTGGTTTATTTATTTTTATTTTACTTTTATTCACCAGCAGTTGCATAATGCTTGTGTATTGTCATCACTGATACGTAATTAACATTTTTAGGGTGGTGGTTGCTGCTGCAGATAGCTTCAGCCGTGCAAAATTTCGATGATCTAGTGCGATGACTGAAAAGCTGGAAGAGAGCTGCAAGTAACTGGTACCTGCAAAAATAAAAAGAACAAGAACATTGTTCTTCAGTAGTATCTCAGATTGCACCATGCATACGAAGAGCGAAAATATGTTCCAGGTCAAACAGTAGATCAGTTACCTGCAAGCAGTAGCTGCTTAAAAAAATGAAAATTTGCCTCCTGCTCTTCCCTGCCGCGATGGTATTGAAGATATCCTAATTTTTCCCTATCTAATACTGAGAGCGCAGCGGTCGTTCGTGCTAACACAGGAGCGAACTAAGGAACGTAGGAAAGAGGAAGCAGAGAATTGTAATGTCATAATTATAATAATTTAATAGTAATATTTCTATTAAAAATAAAAAGCTCATGGTACTGTGCCTTAACTTTGTTGAACACAGCATCCATATGAGAAGTGATTAGGCTTTATTTTATTTTATATATTTGTTCGGGGGGAAAAATAGCCTTCGGCATCATACTATGACGCCCCCAGCGGTAACAACTAGGATATGAGAACACAAGCCCAGACACGCGAGTACTATCATTTTCGAGTGATACCAATATTCTTATTTGTTGAAATAGCGGACTCGCAGGTTCCATGATTTCAAAGGTGTAGAGAACTTCAACTGGATTTTATAATTATATTTGGCCAAATACAGTTGTAAAATCCAGTGGAAGTTCTCTACGCTTTCGAAAATATCTATATTATAAATCTGGCTGTCCCTTCGATAGTTGGTACCACTGCGACACTTTCATCGGTATTAGATAAGGGAAGATGTAGCCTTGGTACGACCTGGGAAGAAATTAATGGGAGAAGGAGCAAATTTAAGCTGGTGCTGATCACAGATTTTAGATAGAAGATTCACTGCCTGAATTAGAGCATTTTTCAACTTTCGTATCCGAGATACGGGTCCCAAGGCATCCCAATTGTAGAACAATTCTTTTTTTCTGTAGAAATTCCGTGCCTTCTCGCAGGGGATGTAGCAGCTAGCTCGCCGCAGTTCCTGCTGAGAAGGTTAGTTTTGTAGTTAGGGAGGTTCTCTATATTTCCCCTTCTGTACCGCGAGGTAGGCCACCGAATGGTGGTAAGCGACCCATCCCATGGGACTCCTATCTGCTCGCTCCCTCCCCCCGCCCCTGCACGAGTGTTCTGTCTTCTTCTCTTTTAGTTTTTCTTCTACTTCCCTGCGCCCGGCACGGCTGAGCAGGGCCGTGTGGCATTGATACTCGCGCCTTATTTCCTGCCGGACATGGAGCACCTAGCCAAGATTGTTCTAATAGAACTCATTTGAGGTCGACTCAACTTCTAAACTATATCATACAAAATGGGATCGCTGTTACACATCTTCGTATCTAATACGGCGGGAAAATCCACAATATAATAATAATCTGTAGAATTTCCATTTCAGTATCAGATACGGAAAACTTAGGAAGATACGTTCTGAGATATCACTAAAAAAATCGCTTTTTTCTGTGGTATTTCCACAGGGTCCAGCTAGTTTGTATAAATGTAGTGGGAGATTTTAACAACAGTGACTGTGAAAAGTGTAGAGAAGGTTTTTAAATGTTTTGCAGCTATATCAGTAACGTGAATATGACCCTTCATGTTCTGATACCGTTGTACCTACATCTGCATTCACTTCATTTCAGTTGTTTTGAAAGAGTTCGGTACTGTCTTGTTCTGACTGTTGTTCTAGTAACCGCCTTTGAGAGCGCAAGAATGAATACTGACTGGTTGCTGCGGCTTCTTTTGCATGCAAGTCGGCGTGTATTTGTTATTTGTTCTTAGTGTTATTGCCGTACCCCTAATTGTTTTCTATTCTACAAGCAATGGGACGATTACGGTACGATTGTTCTTAGATTAACGGCGCTTTTAATTAGTCAGCAGAGTTAAAATTTCATGGCTTTACTTGCCCAGAAACTTCAAGCAGGGGCTTTGACTTTTGCTATTTTGAATCCTTGAAGCAACCGGAAGACTTGGGAGTCCTCTCGAAACTCCATTTTACGGTGCAAGATGGAGTTGCTGGAAGTCTCCAGGGTAATTGGTTGAGGGTCAACACCTGCAGTTCAATTCATCTGGTCGAATCCAGCGCACTTGCTTAAGATTGCGGTATCTGCAAAGCCGATCGCTCTGGCGGGTACGGTGGTAAAACTGATTATGTATGATTGTGAGGGTAAATGATGATGTTCTCAGAGAGAATCTCTTCTTGTTTCGTGACTTGCTGCTCCCAATCCCGTCATTGATTAGTGTGGAAACCTGGGCCGGTGCGTCTTGCTGAGACACTTGATATTTACAAAAACCGCGTTGATAGTAATAGTTTTAAAAAAGATGGCTCCGTCCTTACTGCTGGGAAACGCTAGTTGTTTCCTGTACTTCGAAGTTTTGTTTTCCTTAACTGAAGCAACTAACATGCTTTTTATTGTCACGTTTCTCTGTACCTAGTCAAAGTAAGTTATGTGTTAGGTTGGCACAGTTCCGGAGATAATTTTGGTTAACGTGTCTGCATTAACTTATTCTTTGTGAATTTTACCTTCGCGTTTTCTCGGTACTGGTCTCCTTCTCCTGGCGGAGGTGCGCTGTGCTGGCGAATTGTTATCCTAGAGCCCTGATACATACAATGTGATGCTTTTCCTCTGCAATGTTATAATAATACTCGTACTTAAATACCATAGGGTTAGGTGAGTTAGGTTCGCCCATCCGATGTTATGGGGCTTGGCGACACCAGGAGGCTGGTGTAGGTTACCTTAGCAATTAGCTAGGCCTTCGGGACGTCTGTCTTTCGTGCCCACTTTTCTTCCTTCCTTTTTTTCATACTCCTACTTGCTCATGCCTTATTAGGTTCTTCCTCTTCTTTCCTCTTTTCTGACTTTCTGTTCCCGTGCGTCTTTATCCTGTGTGGGAACACCTTCGTGCATGGGATCTCCATTTCTATCGGCATACTATATGCCCCTTGTTCTTTCATCTGTGACATCGTTCCTCTCGGAAACGGAGGCTTACACTTTCTAACTATAACTAACTATTGTACTTAAATACATCGTTATTCGTTATTTGCAGAATAATACACTTTGCTAAACGGTGCGGTGAAGTCTCTTGTGCTATTCTTCTATTGTACTTATCGTGTTACTGTCACTAAAACATATATTCACTTAACCGTTATTTGTGCTGGCCATTCATTCAAACACTTGCGTGCTGCTGGTCGCATAATTACTGACCCGTACCGATATCTCTTCTTGTGACAGATGTATAATCGAACTAGAGCACTCTAAGAGCGCATACCTCCCCAAGCAAAGCAACGGTAGCAAGAAATACAAATCTGTTCTGTGTATAAAGTCCAAAATCTAATCATTTGTGCCCGTTGATAGTAATAACAGCTTGTGCAATTTTCTTGAAGATCCGCTCATAACTTTTTGAGTTAAACTGCGAACAAATATTGTGATAAACATGAGTCAAACATACAAACCAACAAACCGATCTGCACCAAAATGTAATCATTTATGTCTTTTAACATTACTAACAACCCCTATAAATTTCATAAAGATCCATTCATTATTTTTTGAGTTATTGTGCTAGCAAGCATAAAATTAAAAACAGTGACAAACAAACGAACGAACAAACGGATCATTACCATAATTTGGTCATTTACTCTTTGTTATATACCTAACAACTCATGTTAATTTCATAAAAATCCATCCATAACTTTTTGAATTACGGCATTGAGAAAAATGAGCCAGACAAACAAACGAATGGACATATCTTCACCAAAAGTTTATCATTTGTTCTTCCTAACATACCTAACAATCTCTGTAAATTTCGTCCAAATCGGTTCTTAACTTTTTGAGTTATCTTGGTGACAGACAAACACTACGAAAACATAACCTCCTTGGCGGAAGTAACAATGGAACGTCTTGTGACGCCGGTGCCGGATAAGCAATAAGCTACATGGAGTAGAAAATTTTTTTGTTACATTTGCGCAATTCATTCTCCGCCACATGAAAGTGTTGAACGCGTAAGTATTATTTTGCTGTATCCTAAACAAAAGCAACTGAGTAGCGTTCTTTCTGTATCCCAATGCGCTTAACTACCTTCATGTATGGACATATATGCGAATCTCTTTACCCTGTATTTCTTTCTGGGTCTGAGCAATGTAGTTTTTAATATTTTCCTTTAGATAAGACACCCTTATTGTATTATACTATCAAAGAATCTTTTGAATTTTAATTGAACAAGTGCTGTTACGTGAAATGACAACGGTTATATAATTTAATAATGATAATAGTAGTCGTAATAATAATAAGAAACGAGTAGTAATGATAATCCTTCGACTTCTTCTGGAATTATTAAAGATTTGTTTTGTTGGTTTGGTTTGTCATTATCTACACTGTGCAATATTTGCCTGTGATGTATTGGTGTGCTTCCAGTGCAGTATATGTACACTGATTGGCCTGCAGTAAATTTCTATTGACCGAAGTAATCGTCATTATCCTATTTTGGTCCTTGTCGGCTGAGGAGTTTCAGTTGAGGATTTGGGAGATGAGAGCCACAGCGAGTCGCGCTGGTGTGCTGCGGGTGCTGTGAAGGTCGGGTCGTCTTGGCCACGCCCACGCCAACTATGAAACCTCCGTACACTCGTTCTTTTGTGCCACAGATGAATGTCATCAAGATACTAGAGGGTTGCACGGCTACAGTCAATCACAAGCTATCTAAGCTATTACCCTGTTGACGGAAAATTGTTCAGACTCATATCCCAACCCCTCTTCCATGCATCTCCATTTCTAAGTTGGCCCCTCTGTGAGCGTAGAATGGGCCATAGGGTTAAGTTACTTAGGTTCACCTATCCTATCTTATAGGGAGCAGTGTTCAGCCGAGCCGTGTAGGGTTGGAGTTGCGCGTGCTTTATACATTTGCGACAGAACACACTAATGTGAGTTCGCCGTCACTCCCGACCTTCTAGCAGAAATGCTGAGACAAAACATTTGACCCTCGGCACGATGCGGCTTAGAATAGCTCCGCTAACGAACCTTCTTACCTTGAACCTATAGGAGGCAGCGCCCCAGGACCTCGTAGGTTACTTTAGGCATTAGTTAGGCCTTCGGGGCGCCATTACGGCGTTGACAGAAAACTGTTTTCTTTGTCTGACGTTCCCACTGTGCTTTTTTTTCCTTCTCATTTCATATTCCTGCTGATCTTACTTTCGTCTGTCTTTCCTCTCCGTTCCTGACTTACTGTTCCTATGAGCGTTGATCCTGTGTGGGAACACCCTCGTGCATGGGTTCCACATGTGTCTTGACATACTATATGCCACTTCCTTTTCCTCTCTTAGACAGCTTAGTTCCGATTTAGGTGGTCTGCAACGATGTACCATCTAAATCGCCCAGTGCTCTCCCCCCCCTCAGTGGACTATGAACGGAAGGGAAATGTTGACGCTGCATCGCGCGACTTCCTTCTCTGGTTTGGGAACCGAACACCCGACATCGCGGCAATGAGCGTAGCTGCTCTCGTTCATCACCACTCAACCGCTGCTGTGTGCATGATCTATGACCCCTCAGGGGGCATAGGATGGGCCATAGGGTTAGGTTAGTTAGGTTCGCCCATCCTATGTTATGGGGAGTAGCGCCCCTAGGGGGTTTGTGTAGGTTACCTTACCCATTAGCTAGGCCTTCGGAACGGCTGTCTTTCGTGCCCACTTTGCTTCCTTCCCATCTTTTACTCCTATTGATCTTTCTTCAATCTGTTCTTACTCTTCTTTCCCGACTTTCTGTTCCCATGCGCGTTGATCCTGTGTGGGAACACCCTCGTGCATGGGTTCCACGTATCTATCGTCACACTATGTGTCCCTTGCTTCTTCCTCTGTTAGATCGCCGTTGCTGTGGAGACGGAGACTTAAACTACTCAATATAATAATAATGCATGATCTATGACGAACTCTTATTTGACGAAACTCGCTTCTTCTTGAAAATAAAAAAGGAACAATAAGGTTCTTTTGCTGCGCCCCTCATTTTAATGCCCCTAAAAAGCACCCGATGCGTTACCTTAGCTTTAACAGGCCTGCGGAGCGGCTTTTTTTTTTTTGTTTTTTTGCTTTAGGTGAAATGCAGCTGTGCAATAATTCAATATCCGCCTCCTTTACGACATTATTCATTCGGTTCTTTGTTCTCGGTTTGCTGTTCCCATACGCAGTAATATCCAAACAATAAATTCCAGGTATTCTCTTTGCATGCTCCATCTCCTGCTCATTTTTACTGGTCATACATATAGGGAGGACTATAGGGTTCTGTTTGTTTTCCCCATCTTAGGGTATGGGGAACAGAGCCCTTAGGAGCTTTTGCGCTTCTTCCCTCGTGCATGGGTTCTACGCTTCTCTCCACATACTACATGACTCTTCCTTTTATTCTCTCGAAACCCCGTAGTTTTGTCTCGGGAGACTCTATGTCAGATCGGGATCAGTGAAAACGTCCGACTGTGTTACAGACTCGTACAGCTACTGTCTGGTTTGTGAAAGAAACTTGACAATATTTGAATTTTCGAGCTTGCTAGGCTGCCGTGAAAATTTATACCTTCGTACACTTGTAACGATTCGACCTCCTTGAGTTGATCACTACACAGTGCAATTAATTTCCAAATGATCGTCAGCTAGAGTCGCTGAAGCCTAATATCCTAGCTTCATAATAAATTAAAACTAAATACTTATGCATAGACCGCAACAGTGCTTGACTCTAAGGTCCAAGTGGCCTCTGACGCTGGCGGCCAAAATAAGAAAAATATGTGATTTTCTCAAGAGCTATTATGAACATGTCCAGACACGGTCATGCAGGCAAGCGCCCGAGTGCGTCCCCGCCGTATCCAAGATACCTTCTCCGCAAGAAAAATGTAGGGTACCTTGGATTTTTTTTCTTCAGTATTAGGGGGAAAAGAGTAGCTCTTGAGAAAATAACATTTTTCCGTTGCCGACTTTTGGCTGCCAGCGTCTGACCTAAGAGTCAAGTACTGTTGCGGTCTATGACTTATGAATCAAATTCACAATTGTTGGGATTCCCTTTGACTCAGTTTGCTAACAAATGAGCATTTTAGTGACTTTTAATTTCAGTATTATCCCTGTATTTCCCTTTTCTGATCGCCCAAACAGATGGCCTAGCTACGAGGCGTGTTGCGATCACGACCCAGTTTGGGCTACCGAAAAACATTTGTTGTAACTCAAAACGAAGTACACAGGTGAGGTTACCTTCCATGTGAGCGGTTACAGATTGCGACACGACTATGGCCGGTGGGTGACTCGGCTAGCCCTGAAATTGGGACTGCAGCACGCGTCTCTAGTCTTTTCAGATGCTCCATGCCAGATGTGAGGCTTCATTAACATTCCTCTAAAATTATTTGTATTATTATATTGTGGGTTTTCCCGCCGTATTAGATACAAAGACTATATACCAGCGATCCAATTTTGCATGATATTGTTTAGAAGTTTAGTCCAACTCAAATGAGTTCTGTTAAAACAATCTTGGCCAGGTGCCAGGTGCACCATGTCTGGCAGGAAATAAGGCGCGAGCATCTTCAACTCCACACGGCTCGGTCGAACAAAATCGCTCGGCCGTGCAGCGCAGAGAAGGAGACGAAAAGCAAAAAAAGAAGAAGATAGAAGAAAACGAACACTCGTGAGGGGGGTTTCTTCCGTGGCCCCCCACACGGAAGCAGATAGAAGTGCCATGGGATGGGTCACTTACCACCATTCGGCGGCCCACCTCGAGGAACAGAAGGGGAAATATAGAGAACCTACTCAACTCTACAAAACTAACCTTCTCAGCCGGAACTGCGGCCAGATGCTACACCCCCTGCGGAGAAGGCACTCGGGACCCTTGGGTGCGTGGTGCCCAAACATATTGTGGCAGGGAAAGGGCCCGCCACAATATGCCCCTGAGGGAAAATGATTTACAATTGACACACATAGGGAATTCACGTGCATGGCAGTTTCGTTGCATTTAAGTACTGTAGAAGCAAACTTGAACATACCTATTCAAACGAGCTAAAATATAAGAAAACAGAAGCTTGCTATATACCTATGGTACTTAATGGTTGGATGTGCTTACGGTCACTCAATCCCTCGTCGCGCTGTTTTTTTACGAGCCATATTTGTTTATGTCGTTTGAAGATTAAATTATTTGCAACATAACGAGAATCAGCTTATGATTGTCTTTCAAAGGGACTTACAGCTGATTAGTATGATTATTATTTTATAACAACAAGTCCATTTGCTCAAGGAAAAATAAACCCTGTGAAACGAAAGGCAATCCCTAAACGTAACAATTCTACAACGAAGTAGCTGAACCACTCAAGCTAGCATTCACGGCTGACTTGAATGTCCGCACCCATACATATGACTATGAATTGAAAGCTATCATAGAAAACCCCCGCTTTACTAAATACCTGTTTTCATTGAGAAAACAGTGGCATGAAGCTAATCTCTTCATCTTATGCAAAAAAAAAAAGTTTTCATATTTCATAGATTTATATTTCAATGAAATTTCCAAGGAGATCCAGGAAACGAATGCGTCATTGGTATTTGATCGTTTTAAGATAGCGGCAGAGGTTTCCCAAGAGGTAGGCAATTGAAATTCACGTCAAATCATAATCTAGCTTGAGCTTAATTAAAAGAGAGACCTTGCAAAACGTCTTTCGGTTTGCCAAGTTATGAGAGATTTTAATCATCTTTGCTATGAACTCGGTTTAAGACGGAGACATAAAGTTTTCGTTTGTTATTTTTAAGAGTCCTCCAGTTGCGACCGCTTGCGCTTCAGCTAGCCATCAGGCGGAAAATTATGATGGTAATCAGGGTGGATATAGATGAAGTAGGTCTGTGGCTTAGCCTATCCCAGTCGAAAATTAGTACAGTAGGCATTTTTCGGCTGTCAATGGAAAAAAAAGTGAAAGGTATCCGATAATATCAGATAAATTCCTACAAATTTCCGATTGGGGGACGAGTAGCCTAATGAAGTTCAAAATTTTTTTTTTTTGTTTGTTTTGAATGGTAGGCGCTTCTTCCGGTGTCTTTTTGGATATGGGCCTATTGGTTCGTCTACTGCCGCCTATCTGATGTAATCTTCTTCAGGGAAGACTCGGGTTGGCTATTGAGGCGACTTGACACATTTGCTACCGTGCGGAAGGACATTTTCCCCGGAAATGCAAAATTAAAATTCGGGTTTTTTCAGAAAATATCAGGAACCTAAGTAGCCACCAGCTAACTCGGCTCCTGCTATCACACTCCTCCTTCCTCTTTCTATGAAGTAGGGCACCACGCGACAGAAATCCGCCTTACCAATGAATCTCTGCAGGAATATTCAGTCGAGTATTTACGATCTCCTAGTGTGGATAGCTCTTCGTGGTGGCCGGATTCAGCCAAGGCCCCTAGACAGAGTCCAGGTACGGGACTTAGTTTCACGTACGGTCTGTGCGGAGCACAGTTACCCTTGCCCAGCGTGGCCAGCAGGCTTCAGGAGACAGCGCGTCCGTGGTTAGTTAGCTTCGGTCGACAGAGGCGTCGAGAGATCAAGGGAAGTACGAAAATTTTTCTAACGAATTATTGGTTCAAGTAACTTTTTTCAATTTTTTATGCTACCGAGTCATCAGAATTCTACGTTAAGGCGCAACGGAAAACCTCGTCAGGGATTTTATTATCTGCAAGATAATCAAGGATTGTTAGTCAGTACGGTAGTTATTAATACCGTTACACATGTTCTCCAAATACAATTGTCTTAAAACACAAAATCCATTAAGCTATCCTTATAATTGAGAACTTGTCCAACTACTGTAAAAGAGTAAATTCAACTGTGGTCAGAGATTCAGAAAATATAAATATTTCAAAGTGCTGCAGGTGCGCATGCACTCACCCTCCCAAGCCACCCCTCCGTAACCGCAACACCAGCAATCCGTGAACAAACCAATCTCACGGTAGCTGCGTCTTCGGGACTTCTTCGCTCCAATAATTGATGCGGTTCTCACGCGCTCTCGGAGTCGCTCAGCCCCAGTTTCGGGGTTCCACTTGCGGTGTGGAGAGGTGATAGCATCCAGTGCAATTTTCATGTTTCTTTGACAGCAGATATTATGGAATAGTGGAATAGGAGGTTTCAGTGCAAACTTGAGACAGTGTTTGTTCCTCATAGTTGCTATCATTTTTATGATGTGTTTCCGACTTAGGAGATACAAGGAAGGATATCGGTGGGTAGGAAAAGTGATACAATATTCTACTTCTGTGCATTTGTTTATTTCTTTTACTGCGGGTATCATTACATGCGATACATGCCAGTGAAACAAGATCGAAAAAGGCGTTTGATGCTTCATTTTTAACTCACATTGTCATGTTTCTTCTTCAGCGTTGGAGATCATGGAGAAGGAATCACTGAGAACAGATGGCACCGTTTGTTGCTTCATGAAGTGCTTTTTAAATCCTCCGAAACTGTAAACTACTGGAAAGGTGTCAGCGAATAAAATTATGACGTTTGTTCTTTCACATTTTTAACATGTTTATATGTACTTCTATGACATTGGAGGAGCAAGGAGACGGCGCATCCGTGTAAAAATAAGTGGCATCATTTGTTGATCGTTAATAGCACTCCATGTACCAATAATCTGAAAGGTCTTCCCTCCTGCAGCACATTATCGTATGTGACCGTAATATGTCATTGAAAAGAATAAGGAATAACTTGATGTATTGAAATTAAATTTGAATTATGAGCAATTCGTGAAGGATATTCCAAACCGAGATTCCTTAACTATGAAGCAAGTGATCACAGTGCACACTAATCCACTTCCCATAAATGTGACTTGCTCACCCCGTCTGTTAGGGCGTATCATGTTATTCAAACTTCCCATCTTCAGAACGTAAAATCATGAAAGTTATTGTCTAAAAAGAGTAGTTTATTTGTACAGAAATAAATTACTCATTTTAGTCTTTTACATTCACGATTTTACGTTCTAAAGATAGGAGATACTTCCCGAAACGTTAACATTTTTGTGATTCTGTCGACACTTATTTATAGTATTTTTTGCAGAAAAATATATATACCCACCATATCTCTCTCTCGCACGACCGTTCAACAGCTTCCCACTCCCTCTAGCTATACAGAGACCCGTCTTGTGCCTCTATACAAGATTGTACTCGCCGACGTGTTGGGTAAGCAATGCTCAACGGTACAAAATCCGATGAGGCTATGTATATATTTCATTCTTTGTATAGCAGGCGCAGTTCTGCTGATACGGTTCAATTTCCCCGGCACGATGAAACCCACGACAGGCAAAGCTCTCGAAATAATAATCTGCCGACTACATATCGGC
>LQNS02278140.1:8021279-8044249 GCA_001587735.2 Parhyale hawaiensis | reverse complement strand
ATCTCTCTCTCGCACGACCGTTCAACAGCTTCCCACTCCCTCTAGCTATACAGAGACCCGTCTTGTGCCTCTATACAAGATTGTACTCGCCGACGTGTTGGGTAAGCAATGCTCGACGGTACAAAATCCCACGAGTTACACGCCGTGGCCTAGTGGTGCAGATTGCTGATTCGCTCGTTGCGGTCGTTCTGTTCCCGGGCCAGAAAGGAAGTCTTGTGTGGCGATGCAGCGTCATCATTTCTATCCCATTCATAGGCCACTAGAGGTCGCTGGTCCATTCAGAAATGGGGCTGTTGGGGGAAGGGGAGGGAGGAGTTGTCAGAAGCCTTTCGTCTATGGCACCATAAAATGGTGGAAATAAGTTTAGGACACTTATAAACTTTTTAATAACTTCTTAAATAGTGTTACGAGAAATGTTAGTGCCTATAAACTTAATATTAAAGCATCATGAAAATTCAAACGATCTAAAAGCAGTATTGAAAAAGTTATTAATAAATATTTAGGTGTTCTAAAAAAATTTGCTTTCACCACTTGAGATACTGTAATAAGCGGTGGTTGACTGCAGCCGTACATTTCTCTGCGTCCTAGAGGGAGCTTATGGATTTATCTGCAGCACAAACCAGTGCATGCAGGTTTGCTCGTTGCGGTCTGCGGCCAAAGCTTTTACACATGATAACTTTCACTGACTTGTTGGGTAAACAGTGATAAGCGGCACTAAAATCAATGAAACGACAATATAACTAGAAATCCTCGGTGGCTTAAGACCATCACCCTCGGTAGAGGGCAAATTCAACGAAGTAATTTTTTATGAACGAGGCTAGGGCACAGCCCCATTCTTTCCCAGAGATTAGCTCTTCAATAATAACATAGGAAAAAAATATAGAACGCCCCATTCTCCAGACGATCTGCCGCGGTAGAGGCAAATTCGCCCCGGTTGAGGAAGATTCAACGCCGTCATTTTTTTATGGCCAGCTAGGTCCAGTTTTTTCCATGGGTCACATCTAGGTCTAGCCACCAATCTCCTTACAAAAAATTATAACCATTGCTCAACCCATGCGACCACTTATTGGGTGGACAGACAAATATACAAATATATATATGCTTATATATTCAACGAAAACATTATCACCTCTTTCACTTCGTGCGCGGGTGATATAATTCGTCTACGTAACTAGAGGCCGCACTTGTGCAAATTTTCTGCGTATTTTAGAGGAAGTAGTCCTAGTCATAGTTAAAATTAAGTAGCTGGTAGTTGCCACAGCGCAATACGACTAGACTCCGGGCTTGTGTAATTTTTTTATAACGGATTCAGTCAGAAGTTCCCGCTAATTCAGACCACTGAGAAATTTACTAAGAATGTATTTTTTTATCACCGTTTAGATCATCTTAGCGACATTATATTATATCTGTCCGTAGGGTTTTCATTCTTGTAAATTTGATTTAACTGATCCTATCATATATGCTTGTAAATTTTAGCAAAGTCCATTCTATATTCTTCTTCTCTTGTCGTGTGCCATTATTAGAAGCTTCGCCTCGATGTTACTTGAATCAATATAGCGTTTTGCGCTTGGTTTTTAAGTATGACGAATAATCACAACTTATAGTATTTGTATTATAGATGTGTTTCATATAAATGGCTGAATGAATTGCCGCTATATTAAAAGTAAACTTGAACGCCTCGTGGTGTAAGATCATTACCTGCGAGGGGTAGGGGGAGGGGGTAGAGGCGTGGCCTAAGAATGCTTAGTCAGCAGTTTTGACATCTTTTCACATCTTGGTCAGCCCACTTGATTGTCTGAGAGAGACTGTGATGATAGCTCAGTTCCTTTTTGGAGCTTTTGGGTGGAAAGACATACCCACATGCAATTATATCTTGAAACACGTGGAGGACGAAAACATTGTCCCTTATCTTAATTCGTTTGTGGGGTGATAACTAGCCTAAACAGCACACATAAACTTGCCAGGCGGAACGTATCTATTATATGTAATTTGACAGCCAGCAGATGCAGCCACCATTCCTAGTGGGCGCCTGCACCCATTTACTCCAGTGAAAATTATAACCCACGGATTTCTGGAACACGGCGGCAAGCCCTGGATCAAGGTAAACACTAATCGCAAATTATGTGGGTCGCTGCATGTTTCTAATTAGGGAAACATCAATAGAATAACTTCTAAATGGATATATTAATTACATCTTTTATTTGCAAGTGACGAAATCGTAGCAAGCGTATTGTACTAATATTTACCTATTTACAGGAATTGTTAGGTATATTAGACAGAACGGACGTATAACATTTAGTCCGATTGTCTGTTTGTTTTTATGTTAATCAGTTACACAAACCAGACAAACATATCAACGAATCTTTATGAAATCTTCGGTACTTGTTAGAAATGTTAAAAGGCACAGATGGAGAAATTTTGGTGATGATCTGCTAGTTCGTTTGTGTACGTGACTATAAGTTTTTATTGGGCATGTTCGATTAGTCAGTAAAGTTATGCCTTCGGGCACTGACTTTTCTGAAACACTAGACAGGTGCAACGGCTTCGACCCGATTAAATGAGTTTTAGGAGTTAACGCTAAAGTTCAAAGTTCTTGATATCACTTCACAATATGGAGTTTTCAGTCGCTCCAACATAATCGGGTTGCTTACAACAGCTACAGCACGATTCAAAGAGACGAAACCAAAGCTCCTGTCTGTAGTTCCGCAAAGGTCAAGTCTAATAGGCTTGGCTTACATGGACTTTGACTAACTACCCAATCGAACGAGCTTCAACTGATCATCAGAACTTAACTCTAAAAATTATGGAGGAATCTTCAAGAAAATCACAGGAGCTGTGCACAGAGTTAACAGGGAAAAAATGATCAAATTCTGGTGATGATCGCAAAAATTCTGGATGAGAAGTACTAAGGACGAATTGGAATTTTTTGTTGATATTATTGCGTAACTTGGCGGCGGTATGCGCTCTCAGAGGGTTTCTCTAGTTTTATAATTAAAATTGGCTTTTGCATATACACTGAGAAAAATATTGATGCACGTAGGCGTTTCATAGAGGAACATCAGGCGGTACGTAGTTATTTCATGGAGTTGTTTGGTGGGTCATCGCAGCAGACGACAAAACATATTTCAGTCAGAAAAACATATTTCCGCAAGACTAAAGTGAACAAAAGCCTTGTAGTTTTGTTACACGTGCGAAGCGGGACGCAGCTACATACTAACACGCAGATTGCTATTGTTTTTTAAAGTTTCAATCTCTTCAGGTGCATCAATTTTAACAATCTTAGATGCATCTTGGTGCATCATCGGCTATGTCACAAAACCGAAACACATACGTGCATCAATTCGTGCAAAGTGCATCATAAGACCCTACAGGCATCATCATGTGGCACTTGCGTGTTTCGGTTTCTGGACAAAAATGCATGCAATTTTGATGCATCCAAGTGCATCAAAATTTCCCTCCGTGTAGGTTTGTGGGATATTTTTACATGCTAATGTTAGAAAAGCGTGTTAAATCGTGGTTGTAGACTATACCCTTACAGAATCCTGGGCTACACCAGCTAGAAGCTAAAATTGTAAAACGGCTTCTGCGGCGGCTAAAAATTCTGCTAGGGCAGTCGTCTACGATTGAGTCGATTTCTCTATGAAGTGCTCCCCATACTTAGCAGCCTATGATATGGCCTCTTACAAGCCTGATTGCCCACGCTCTGTGTGGAGTTTCAATATATTTAGATATAGGCCTATAGATGTATCAAAAAACAATATCATTGTTTAGCTTCATAAATGTCTTATTTTCATCTGAATTAAAAACGCTCGAGTCCTCTTGGAAAGAGAGTCCGCAACATAGCACAAGCTCCACGACAATGTTCGTTTGTCACTGGACTCTGAACAGCCATTACTTTCGGGACACGCGCACACAGCAGAGCTCCGCACTCTCACCTACACAGTGTACATTTGTTATGCTGCATCGGGCTATATTTATTGATATGAAATATGAATAGACAAAGCAGCAATTGCTAGGAATGCAGTGATATGAAGTTGCTGCTGTACTTTTTTGTTTGTTTGTTTTTGATTGAAGTGAATCGAGATTAATTTTCAATCGGTCTGATTATATCAAAGGAATATATAGCTATGTCGGAAATAATTGGCGATAACTTTTATCGGAATCGAGCTTACACGATCAATTTTTCGGCTGTGTTTACTCTTTTTTTTTCTCAGATAGCTAAAAACTTTTGGCATAATGGCAATAGCTCAAAGAGGACCGAAGCGTAAGTCCCGGCTGCTCTCTAGGAATGGGCCTGTTGGTCCGTCTACTGCCAGCTATCTAATAATATGATCTACTTTACAGCGCATGGTACAGGAGTATCTGGCTCATGCTAACCTCAACGTGGTGGTGCTGAGCTACAGGAGAGGCAGCTTACCGCCCTACACGCAGGCTTGCGCCAATATTCGCCTTCTTGGGGCTGTTATGGCCAAGTTTATTCTAAAATTACAGGTAATATATATATAATGCTGACGAAAAGTAGGTATGCCAGTGAGTTTTTTTTTTTTTTGCTGGATATTGTATCCATACGTTATATACAGTGCATAGTATTTCTGCATGAAGTGGTGTCTATAATATATTGATAACAGTTTCTTAACACTGTTTAATTCATGGGTGTTCGAATCGTATTGCTTCAATATTGCAGTTAGTAAATAAATAATTTTTAAAAATTCCTGATGTATAGGTAAGCTAGATAAGTTATTGACTATTTTCTGCCCACTCTATAATGATTTCGTCGTATTTTGTTCAGTTAATAAACATTTATTTCTGATAATGTTCATATATTAAATTATGAGTATTACTACATGCCTTACGAAAAAATTTTTCGACTGCAAATACTCGTCAGCCAGCACCTATTTCGGACAGTGAATGAGTTTTTGCTGTAAATAAATTGTCCTTTACGTTGTGACATATTTAAGCCAGTGAAGCTTTACCGAGGAACGTCTGCATCATCCGCGAGACACTGTAATCTTTAAATTTACTGTGTAAGATTAATATATCAGTTAATACGCAATCAAAAATCATCAGTATCAGTTGTGTTTTGTGCTAGCACACCTTTTTGTTACAAAATCCAAGAACGCCATTGTATCAGAGCGAACCAATTCCCTGATATACGAGGAAGGAAAATTGGAGATTACCCCACATAAGTGATAGAGCTTTTGGCATTTCCAAAAATTGTGTCTTTTTTAGTGATAGGCGCGTCTTCTGCAGAAAAAAAAATCATTCAGGCTGCATGGGGACTAAATTGTGCAGCTGCTACTTTTTTGGTGGACTTTGGTACTGCTTGCTGCTTCCGAGAGTTTGTTTTTCTCTCAAAGTCAAATTCAGATTTCGAGCTTAAAAAAAAAAAACATCTGCGTAGTTTTGAGCATCAGCAGCGGCTTTCTATAACTCAGACTCTGAACCACGCTAACGAACTAATTTCACTCATAATGGATAATATATACGTAGTGCCATAGTTTTAACTACGGCAACGGAATTACTAGAACAACTTAAACACGCACGCAATAAAATTCTTACCCCAGAGCCACGTAGGAATTTCTCCAAAGGACTTCCACATTATTGGTCACAGTCTTGGAGCTCATCTGGCAGGCTATGCAGGTGCAACACTGCGTCGTCTTGGTCACAGTTTGGGCCGCATCACAGGTGAGCAATGCAATTATTGTTTCTAAGCTCTCCAGACACAAAGTTAGCCACCTGTTACTAAGAAGATATAGGACCTCCGCGAACACGTAATAATTGCCGCGATTCTAGTACGCATAGAGTCTACTAGATTTCTATTGTACATTTGATCCCTTTTGAACCACTCATGCATCAATTGATTCCTTAAATCTGCCAGAGTACGTGAAGGATCTTTTCGGCGCCAAACTTGTCGTTCAAGATGGTCCTATAAATTCTCGATGGGGTTCATGTCTGGAGATTTAACTGGCCCTGTTCGGTGTTTTGCATAGCCAGCATGGTTTTCATATCAATGCATGACCGATCTAGCCCGATGTGGTTATCATCCTAGGAGATTGACAAACTAGCAGTTCAATCCTCATGCAGATACTGTGCAAATGGCACAACTTGATCTTTTTACAAATCAATGTAGCCTTCCTAATTCAGTT
This sequence comes from Parhyale hawaiensis, assembly GCA_001587735.2. Classification (NCBI taxonomy): domain Eukaryota; kingdom Metazoa; phylum Arthropoda; class Malacostraca; order Amphipoda; family Hyalidae; genus Parhyale; species Parhyale hawaiensis. Next base: position 8,038,103 of record LQNS02278140.1, on the reverse strand, counting down.
TGATGATTATTTAACCAAAATGCCCACTTTCGAGTAATGAGAACAGCCCCAGAGCATGACAGACCCACCTCATGCTTGTATCGTCCCTTGCAAACAGGCTTCATTGCAGGCTTCTTGTGGTCTTCGGTGAACACAGCGGCAGGTATCGTTTACATAGAGACAGAATCATGATTCATCTGGCCAGATGAAACTTCTCCAGTCCGCGACAGTCCAATGTGCGTGTGATCTGGCCCATTTCAGACGAGCGATTTTGTTGGTTGTTGTTAGCATTTGTCGCTTACGAGCTAGACGACTTCATAATTTATTTTCATTGCATTTAGTACTCTACGAAGAGGTCGCTCAGAAATTGCAGGAGAAGGGCCGTCATTGATATTTTACAACAGTGTTCCCCAGAGTGTGGTGCGCGTACCACTAGTAGCACGCAAAAGGAATTCAGGTGGTACGTAGGGGCGGTAGAGCAGCAGCAACATTTGGTCTGTTGCATGCATAGAGGTGCCAGGCGCGTAATTATAACTGAAACTGCTAGGAAGCCATAATATTTACCTGTGCTCCTCTTTCCATCAGTAATAGTGTATTTGTATTTACTTGTACGCCTGTTTCCATCAATATTAGTGTTCTTGATAGAGTCCGTCAAAGCGGTGGTGCGTCGATGAAATATTATTTTAAAACAATTATATCCTTGATGCAAAGCGATTTCAATCAACGTGCTGTGAAATACGGCAGCGGTCCCTATCAGTCAGCAATTTTTTACGACCACAATTACGCCTAGCATTTGCCCTTGTACCCGATTGTTTTCATTGTCTAAAAACTCGCACCAGCAAACTCCGTTAGTTCTATTACTCGATGTCCCTTAGATCGACCAAAAGCAATAACTTCTTTTTGCCATTCGTAAAATCTTGCTTTCTTCCCATCGTTCGAGAGCAAATCAGGAACACGTCAATACCTAGCTGGGCAGCTGTGAATGAAGACTGGTGCCTCCAGAGTGCTTCCATATAACCTAAACTTCTATGGGGGTTCAAAATTCTGCTATTATACGTGCTCGTGAAGGTCCTATACACGTTATTGGTAACAGGTGGCTAATTTCTTGTCCTGGGAGCGTATACATAATGACTACAAGGAATTAGCTGAAGGAAATAACAGAACTGGTCCCATGTTGGAGACGTGTCATAAGAGTAAATCAACACCGGTGATTAACTTCATTCTTTTTGTCTTGGGAGTATTGCAACACCTACATATAGCGTTTAACGCTGATGTGCGCGTTTGGTGGATTTGCGGGATCCATCGATCGCGCTGCGAATTTGGTGGATGTTGTAGGTATTAGGCCGTAATTTCGGTTAAGTTGGACTATATTCGGGTTTAATGTCGGGCAGTTTAGGGGTTTCAATGACTGTTTTTTTTTTTTTTTTGTTTTCCATTTTAAAATTTGAACGATCCACCAAACGCGCAGCGCGATCGATCGCGCAAATCCACCAAACGCGCACAACTCTATTCCAAGTAACTTTATTGATTCATTCTAACCTTACTGTAACCCTATTTTGTTTGCTACAAGGGTTCTTTATCGTATTATATTTCTACGAGGAAAAACTATGGTAGCGGTGAAGCACAGACTGGTTAAGATACAATTAAATATCCTCGCTTATCATTCAGCATCCCAATAACGTCTTAATTATAAGATAGTTCTGTAGGTTAACCGCATGTAACAGATTCTGCAGGCTAATTAAATTGAGGTCAATATCTTCAGAAATATAAGTAACTGAACAGAATCGGGTGCGTTCAGATTTGGTGTTTAACATAAAGTTCAGGATATCAGTAGATGACGTACATTTTTACCTGAGTCTGTTCTCTAAGGATGCTGATGAAAACTTTTATTTTTCCGCTGACTGCTTGAATTTTTCCTGCCAAGTGTTACCCTGCAGTAATTTTTTTTAGTTATGGGTTGAAGTTCAGAGTTTTTCAGTGAAACAAAGGTTAGTGCAATGCACACTTTAAGTGTATTGCAAATTTACTTTAATTTTTGCAAGAAAATATTTTCTAGCTAACGCTACTTCGATTTTTAGTTAGGTTATCTTTTCATGCCTCATTAACTCTACGTACTACCTCATTTACGTTCGCAATTAGTGCATATTATTAACTCGCAGGGGGTCCTAAATAGGATGACTCCCGAATGAATTATAGCGTAGCCTACGAAAATTTATTTCAATTTTAAAAAGAACAATTAGTCAGTGCGTTTATTTCTTCATCGTTAGGAAAATCATAATTTCAAAACTTACCAATGGTACTTGTAGTGATCTTTTGGTCATTACAATGTGGTGGTGACTTCCAGGGCTGGACCCTGCAGAGCCATATTTTGAGGGAACCCATCCTGAAGTGCGACTGGATCCCAGCGATGCTGAGTTGGTGGACGTAATCCATACGGATTCTGAGACCATACTAGGAGGAGGTCAGCTCTAATTGAATATATTCTTTCTTTCGTTTGTTACGGCTTTTGATTTAGCTATGAAGTGTGGCACCAGAACAACATAGCTTTAGCTTTCATAGAGATTCACAGAATATATGGGAACTGAGTTTTATCTGACTTGCACGATTTAAATGTAAGTTTACTTCAAAGTCTGATACAGTTTATTTATATGTAGCTGTACAGAACAAATCAAGCGAAAAAAGACTTTTCTATTGTCAAAACTTGACATTCTGATGTATACCTAATTTCTGCAGCAATATTATGCTTACACTTTTAATCACTTGTCGAAGCTAATGAAATTAGCTTCACTTTCATTCGCAAAATGTAAATAATATTCTCTACGGAAGCTAAAAATTGAAATTTCTTTGTGTTCTACAGATTTATTTGCAAAAATTAATAAATGTAATCGAACCTGGGCGCAGCTCTGTATATGACGGCCTTATTTATTACTGGCTTTTCCCGCCACAATGGTGTGGAGTCGTTTTTGGAGGGTTTCCGTCCAGTAGTTCTGCCGCCCTTGTCGTTATTGCAGTAATTATGAAATTTAGAATTCTTTTGCCTGGCCGCAGGGCCGCAAGTTCCTACCGCAGGTAAGCTGAAGTTTCATTAGCTTGAGGGGCGCAAATCAAGCTTCAATTTTTTTACCTAGCCTCTGGATGCAAAATAAACACATTTAGGGCATGTTCGATTATCTCCCAAAGTTAAGCTTTCGAGGCTTGGCTTGTCCAATATTTCAGGTGAAGGCTTTGGCTTAGTCACAATTGAATCGTGTTGTAGTGTTCCAAGCAACGCGATTACGTTGGACCGGCTGAAAACTCCCTTGTACGGAGAAAAATTGAGTTTCTCGAAATTCAGAAGTAACAGATGGAGGGTCAACGCCTGAAACTCAATTCAGCGGTAGAAGCCAGTGCACCTGCGTGAAGTTTCGAATAAGTCAAGCCTCGAAGGCCTAATTTTTGGCCCAAGCAAATATGCCCTTATTAGCGGACAACCGCCAACTGCGGACAACAATAATGTTTAGCCCCAATGTTGTCATGACATTCTTATACGTTACGTGAGAGCGTAAGACTGGGCCTCTTCTTAGACAAAAATTTACGATGCAATCTTCCCTGGCAGTGCAGACAACTGCGTGGTGTAGTCACTCGTCAGCAGTCTGCTAAAAATTGACACCCGATGCAACGTAAGCAACAATTAAGGCCGCCAGTGGAAAGCTAGAAATACGAAAGAATCTACTGCCATCAGGTCCTGTTGAGCTCTTAATATAAATAATTATAATTGGAACAAAAGCTATTCCCCTCAGGTCTGGGCATGGCTCAACCATGTGGTCATTTGGACTTCTACCCCAACGGAGGATTCAGAATGCCTGGCTGCGGCATGAGCTTCAGAGAGGCTGTGGCTGTTGAAGGAGGTAACCTTATTGAAGGTATGATCTTCGACACTAAATAGTTCTTTTAATTGCACTTGAACAGCTGAAACTACAAGTATGAAGTTCCAGTAAGGTTCTTGCATTGCAGAAACCAGTCACATTTTTAGGAACATATGTCAAGTAAGGTATACCTACATACATTATCCTTGTTCTCGCTCAGCATAATGCAAAGATTTTTGTAGTAAAGTTTTCATGTCCTCCAAGTCTTGAAGATTTTAATTGCAGTAACTATAACTGTGCCCAGTTGTCGATAATTATTGAATTTTATATTATATATCGGGTACTACATAGGTATTGTTTGTATGCACCCGTTCTACTGAATAGTTTAAGTAATAAGTTTACCAACGATGTAGGCTCATTTGGGTAATTATGGACATTTCTGAAGAAGACCATATAAGTGAACAGTTCCATATGGCAAAGAAAAATAGCAGTTAATGAGCCGAGCCGTACGTAAATCCATATTATGATAGCAGCTCCTAGTTTCGCGTGTCAAGCGTTTCATCACGCCTGCGCACCGTTTTCTCTTCCGTCAATAAATTTCACCATAATAATGTTTCGCCACCTTTAGGTTTGAGGCGCTTCGTTGGGTGCAACCATATTCGTGCCTACGAATATTTCACAGAGTCCATCAACAGCCTGTGCCATTTCGTTGCCGTGCAGTGCCGGTCTTGGCGACACTTCACGATGGGGAAATGTCGGCCCTGCTCCCCTAACGGTCTCGGCTGTGCCAGGTATAACTGCTAATTATGTCCTTCCTTAACAATCGCTGTTTTGTAATACGTCTAAATAGAAATTAATCTTAACGCAAAAGAATGTCTTTTATGCGCGTGTGCGTGTAACTCCGACTACAACAACCCCGAGGTGCACCATATGCGTTTACAATAGGTGTATTCTGTGAGTTGAAAGCTCATCATTTATTTATTTAAAATTTATTTCTCCACATGCGGGATGTGTTCTTTGATTATTATATTGCAGACACATATAATTCTACCATAATATAATATTGCTCTAAAGAAGGCAGATGCAAAACTTAACAAATATTCATTAAGAAGTGAGGGGTAGGCAGGGCGGTGAGTACAGTTTGCAGTGATGAACGTTTTGGTGCCAATAGAGCAAAACGTTTTTGGTGCCAATAGGGCAAAACGTTTTGGTGCCAATAGGGCAAAACGTTTTGGTGCCAATAGGGCAAAACGTTTTAGTGCCAATAGGGCAAAAAATGCTATATCTGGTCCAAACCGTAACCGCAGTTCTTTGTATTTTCTTGTAGACGGGACCTCTACCACTTATATCCAAATTTTACCGTATGTAAACTATTGACTAATTTTATTTCAATTTTGCAATGCTGTCTGCTGAGTCGACACTAATTATTGTATTGCAGATATGTGTTGAGATGTATAGATCTTTAATCCCGAACGCATCCCGATGGACCAACATGCCTTACTGTTAAGAGGCTAAATGTGCAGCGCAGCGCAGTTCGGTGCTTCGGTTGCGATGGGAAAAGCCCTGTTGTATGTTGGTCACCCAGAAATTCTTTCAACAGCACTGCCCATCCCCATCAATTATATTGGTGAACATGACTGACTGTTTATTAAATTGTCACACTTCATTTAATGATGCTGTGGCTCTCGGTTGGATGCATTGCAGAAGAATAGCACATATGTTACATCGTTAAAAAAAAGTGCTGCCGACTTGACCCTTTAGAAGAGCCACAGGATTTATCGCGCTGCTTATTTCTGAAATTGTTGGGCTTATACCATGGAGACATCTCGTGTTGGCATCCTTCTGATGGCAGAGAAGTTAATCATCGTGGTTCGCTCATATGAATTTAAACATACGAAGCTCATAAAATGTGATATACGAGGCAGATACAATAGAAGGTAGGGTACCCTAATATCTAATGTCAGGGAGATGCGCTACGACGAATGGTGGCTAAACGAGACACGCCAGGCATATACATAAGGGTGTAAATAGGTAATATTCATGAAGCCTAAGCGAGACATATCATTCAGATGCAAAATGACGCATGGCTTCTAAAACCATCGCTAATGCCACGCAAGTGTACGAGGACATATACCACCGTAACATACTCTTTTACCGCGCGAGCCAAACCTAATGAATGATATTGTTTATGTTTTGTAATACGGTAGCATTTATACTCATTGCAACTTTAAGAGACCAGCCGATGTGTTCAAGGCCAAACGACAAGTATTTCAAAACCAACTATAAATTATAATATGATATAGAAATACCTGCAGCGCATAGCTACGTTGAGCTATACGGTACTCTTAATTAATTGGAAGAAAATGTATTAGATTCAATATGACACGCCATGTTAAAAACATTATATTCTCCGAAAGACTTTACTGCAGGGCCTCCTTCGCAAACTGCAACGTCCCTTTAAATTTTGGGGATCAGTCAGCTTTGTTTTTTTACCCTCCAGAATGGGAGCCCACGCCGACATATCCACGACCTCACTCTCCTCCCACGCCCGCCTCTTCGGGAGCACTTTGCTGCCTCTGGCAGACGGCTATGGCCAGCCCTTCTTCCTCTACACCGGCCCCCGCTCGCCCTTCTGCCGTGAGTATTTGTCCGCATAAATGCCTGCTGCTTCCAGTTACGGCTGATACACTCGAAAGTGTTTTTTTTTTTTTTGTTCCCTGAGATACATACGACTCAGCCATTTGTGTCTAGAAAGAAATTAACGGAAATACGAGCCGTTTCGTCGTCTGGTTTAGCTCTTGCCGCTAGCTAAAATTTTGGATATCTTTTCAAATTTAGAGGGAATATGAACTACTCAGCAAGTTATGAGCACTTTTCTGCTGTGTAAACGGCAACTTATTTGGAAGCTGCGTTCGATGTGTGAGGACCAAATGACGGTCGTGTGAGCCTTCGCCCACCCCTTACCGTTCGAAACAAACACCGGTGTGCATAAAAGTGACACGATTTGAAAATGACTGGTTGGCCTGCTTGGACGGTGAAGAGCTTACGGAACTTATGGAGCTCTAATTGACAAGTGTCTTAGCCCCGTGCCCTGACTATCGCCTACGTAAGGCAAAAAAGTGCATTTCATAAGAGTAATTTTACCAGCACGACTCTTAATTTGCAATGGTGGAGGGCTTTTTAAGCTCTTTTAAGAGTGCGGCAGTGCGACGAATTTGGCAAAAACTGAGCTTCTAAAACTTAACATAGGGTACACTTTTGAATAATTTAGCTAAACATCTATTACTCACTTGACATGGCGCTCTGACTTCAGCAAAAGTAGCTATTTATAACAAATGCCAATAACTAAAGAGCATCGTCAGAATTTTATGTAACAAGATCTATTTGAAACTGTTTTATGTTATCCGACATCCGCAAATATTAACGCTGTTTGTGCAATACAGGTACATAAAAATGCTCATAGGCAAATTTACTCCCTTTAAGGCACTCTACGAAACACAAAAACAAAAATTATTACCCACTGCAGCATATGGCTGCTGCATCACCAACTTAACTGACGCACATTAAGACCTTTCTGTAATCGCCGATGTGCTTATAACGCACGTGAAACAGGTACTGGGAATGTGAAGGTGGTGCTGGGAATGTGAAGTTGGTGCTGGGAATGTGAAGTTGGTGCTGGGAATGTGAAGCTGGTGCTGGGAATGTGAATGAGCTATGAAACAAAAGTGACTCATTGTACCGGATTATTTCAAATGAGGTAATTATTTGAATGCTAGGTTTATGCTTAGCACTATGCAATGTCTAATTCGTTCGTTTCAAACTGGAAGGTAATGCTAGTTCGTAGATCAGAGTGTAGTGCCGAAGTTTATTTGGAAGAAGTGCAAAAAAGATTGAAAAATACCTACCACCCTCCAAGTTGACTGCGTAATGAATGTGCCCCAGTCAAGTAGTTAAAGTCGCACAAACATACACTGACTGTCTCAAAGTCAGGACTAGCAAATATGCGTCTCATAAACGCATATTAGGAAAGAAAATTCCAGTAACGGCCCATGCTATAAACGATCTAGCGTACAATGGCAGCGAATACTGTTGTCTTGATGGAAGCCAAGCAATGAGTCATAATGGGGTCTACGATGTAGGATTATATGTTAGGGCTATTTTTTTCCAAAAACAAAGTCGTGCTTCATGATTGGATGAACTTTTTGGTGTAATTTAGAAAACCAAACTCCGTTTTCATCCCTTTTAAAAAAGTCCCCCCCCCCTCCTGCGAAACAAAAAGTATTAAATACACATTACAGCCCATGATTTGAAATGCGAAACCGTGCCAAGTTGTCAAACAATGAGTGCATTTACTTACTACAATACCTTACTATTTATCAAGTTTTCCTTTCGTTAGTTTTCTGATGAGTATGATGAGAACTGTCACCACCAGAGCACTAGAAAGCATTATACTGTGACGGAAGTGATGCGTCTTCCTGGGGCAGCGTTTTCTTGTACATCAACCGTAGTGTGGTCATGAAGTACTGTATGTAGTAGTACATTTTACAGGTAGCACACTCGAAATGCAAGATCGTAACACACTCTATTTCGAAATCATAACTCACTTCCAGTGTATCAAATTTTAAAAAATTCTAACACAAAAAAATAATGCCTGATTAGTACGACGTATGGGTACCAAAGACCTCACAGGATACGACATACGAGTACATAAAATAATATGCCGTTATCCCAAGCAGCCGTTGAAAATATAATGTACCTGTAGCAAAATATTTCCTGTGCAGTATCATATAATACTATTAAATAATTGGAATTCCTCGGCTGCCTTGTATTCGTGTATTTCAGAGATTAAGTAATCTTTCTTTCTTCCTCTGCTCATCGATGCTAACTTTTAGTACTGTGGACAGGCTATCAGTACACAGTAAGGCTGACGATGGGACGCTCGAAAGAGGCACAGAAACACGGCGGAGACATGGGCGTGTTTGACGTCAGCCTGTACGGCCACCGCGGCCAGTCTCCTCTGAAGCGACTCAACTCGGAGTGAGTGCAACACATACCTTACCTTGATACCTTGAGCGTCTTTGGACAAGGTCCAGAAGGGGTAATTCATGTCACCTCGTCACATGTGTAGAGGCCCGACGCATTTTCCCGCTGCTATATTAGTTACGTAAAAGGTGTCTTCGAATCGTTTAGTATGATGGAGATAAGCTAATCCACTGAGCTTCATCTAGTGTGGAATGTCAGTTGTGGGCCTTCAATTCGCCAGTTTGATTAAACTTTAGGAGTTAATTGAAAACCGATAATGTTTCAGATAGCTTCAAACGTAATCCTGCTCCACAGGACTGAGTTAGAGGCCGATGAGATAAATCTATCCAACGACTCATGAGATACATCCCTCAAATATAATTTGACACATATATATATATATATATTTTGTAACGCGAGTAATTCACTCAACTAAAAGTACACTTTTCTTGACAGTATAGGAGTTTATCCTAGTAGGACAGACTTTCAGTAATATACTCCTCTCTTAACTCCAGTGTTACTTAACACTGTTTGAACAGTGAGTGGTTCATATTCTATGTATAAAATAGGACGTGTGTCCTCTAAGAAAAGCGTTGTCCAGTAACCAGCTCGTAGTTCCGTGCAGCGACCGAAATTTTCTGCTCTGGTGTCCTCCTGCAGCACGAAACCTGCCAATTTCGTGCTGGACGAGGACGCCCAGGCAGGTACAGCCCTTCGCTGCATGGCACTGCAGGCTGATTGTGGGGCAGTTCTTGTCGGTGATATGTTCACATCCCACAAAATAGGGATTTTGGACTAGATTGGGATGAGCTTTTGTAATCTTCTGTGTTTAAATATAGCTATAAGGACAAAAAACTATTAGAAACATTGAAAATTCCTTGTGACAATTAAATTAAAAAACAAGAATGACAAGTGGTTTTATGATAATACTACTTCGATCTTCGATGAAAATAATAAACTGCTTGTAATCTTTTTTTTTTAATGCAGCACAGCAGAGCCTCCCACAAGGCGCAAAGCCCTGAATAGACATTGCCATTAGAGCGCGCATACATACCATACTCTCACCTATATATCCTCTTCTTCGCTGCACTACAGCCGGCTGAAAAAGTTTTTTGAGGCATGTTGCATCTCCGTTTTTTTTTTTCTGGACTGGAAGGAGGCCAACTATTGCCGTGCCTCCTGGATTACTCGTGCTATCAAGTTATCAATTGGAGAATTGTGGCCCATTCAGTTAATACATACATAGGTGCGTTCATAAGGCTGATTACTGTAAATACAAAAAATTTTACTTGTACATGTATAATACGAGGGTTGTTCCAAAAGTAATGACTCCTATTTTTTTTTTTTAACTCAAAAAGTTGAAGAGCAACAAAGACAGTATCATTAAAACGAGCGACCTCCATAACCTCCAGAATTTATTTTTTTTTATGCAAGCACAACCATTCTCGATGCACTTTTTCTAGCGATGAACGAGAGCCCTCATGCCTCGCTCCAATATTTCACAGCTGTGATCACGGCGTTGTTGTCGGGAAACGCTGCCCGCGTAATGCGTCCTTCAGAGCTCCTAACAAGTGGAGGTCTGACGGTGCCAGGTGGGGACTATACGGTGGTGAGATGTGTTGCACCGTCCTGCCGAACTTTGTCACACATTCCATGGTCTTCAAACTTGTGTGTGGCCTGGCGTTGTCGTGTTACCAACGGAATATTTCCCTTTAATCTGGCTTTACACGGAAAATACGGGCTTGCAGCCTGGTCAACGTTTTAATGTAACGGTCAAAATTGATAGTCGCCCCTTATTCCAAGAAATCCAGAAGGATGGAGCTCTTCCTGTCCCAGAAGACGGCGCACTTCGTTTTCCGGGGTGGTGGCTGTGCATGGGCGTCCGAAGCGGACTTCGCCACTAACAACTCTGTCGCCATTCTGAAATCGATGAAACCATCTCTTAGCCGCTGATATCAACTGCATCGGCTTCGTAAACTCTTAGGAGGTGCCGGTGAATGTTGATTAGTTCAATTTTTACGGCATTGAGAAATTTTTTCAATGGTGCATCACTGCTTCCGACGCACCTCCATATCAAGGATTGAATTGTTAGCGTGTCACACCGTCAATATCTGCAACAGAGAGATGAAATTTTCAGGTCATGAGTGCATAAGTTTAACCATCATAACAAGGAAATTTGCAATTCCCTGCATTCCCTTGTAATAAAAAAAAATAGGAGACATTACTTTTGGAACGACCCTTGTATGTAGTGCTTATATAATCTATTTTTCTTCTGACAGACTTTCAGTAATATACTCCTATCTTAACTCTACTATTACTTAACACTATTTGAACAGGGAGTGGTTCTTCGAGCCTGGCAACTCTTACTCCTTCACCTTTGCAACACGCATGGCGGTGGGGCCTCTGAAGAAGCTGCTACTGCGATGGCGCCATGTTAACGCTCCCTACAGTCCCATGTCCTGGCGACTGCTATCCAGGCCAAGGGTGTATCTGGGGCATATCTTCGTTCATTCTTTGGATACGCAGCGGAGGTGAGTTTTGGAAACTATTGCTGCTTCCGTTTCGGCAACAGGGACATAGTTTCATACCGATATGATAATGCCGTAACATCAATAGCAGTGCTGTTCTATCGCTGTGATATTTCTCACCCGCGAACGAAGTGAGAGAGGTAATAATGTCTTTCTACCCAAAAATTGCCTAAATGCATTAAGCTGTCGTCACAATCTCTTGTAAGTCAGGTGGGTGGCCCTAGCAGTGAAAAATGCCAAAACTGCTGACTCAGTACTTTCTGTCTCCCTCGCGGTTAACACGTTCACTGCCACAGGTGTTTACATATTCCCTCACTGTGTGCCAATAGGGATATTTTAAGTTTCACTGATTGTGAGTTTACTCGTACATCGAGGGCTTAGAGCCAGAAGTGGCTATGTCCATTTTTTGTGAAATCGGGTTCCCCTCACCAAAAGGCATATCTCTCCGTGCCATATCTCTTCATTAAGAAGAGATTGGCATGAAAATATATGGCATAGACACCCGTGACGCTAAAAATATGCCTCACGGGCACCCACTTTGTGAATGGAACTAGATTTCGCCAAAGATGGACATAGCCACTTCTGGCTCTAAGCCCTTGATATGTACTCGTATATGCCATACTACAAGAATACTCGTACCAGATTTTCATGCACATATGACGTCTCACAGAGTGCCAGAACATGTTAGTGAAACTCCCACTGGGTGCCGGCTAATAGAAAACTCGATACAATAACAATGAGCTGCTACGAGTATTCTCGTAGGTGGCATGTATGGGTAGACTGCCAACTACGAGATATCTCGTACTTGGCAGCGAACGTGTTAATCGGCTGACGCCTCGGGTGATCTTGCTGTATTGCTTATTTACCGAGACCGGTGCCGATATTATATTGTATGTAGACTACCTGAGAATGAGGTCAGTAAGTTAGGTTACGACCTCTTCAAGCGCACCTATCCTAACGTATTCTCAACTAACCTAACCCATTATTGACTATCCAACCATACTCTCCAGGCTGACTACGTACTTATTGGCAGGAACAGCACACCCTAATACTGGTAACGTACGGAAAAGCATTTTTAGAGACTCGTATAGACATCTGTCTAACCCGTTCAGCACCATTCTTGTAAAGGTCTAGTGGTCGTGGTTTAGTATGTGGCTTATGAGAGTGCAGAGACTCATGCTCTCATTCATACATATACTAAGCTACATACTAAACCAGGACCCCGAGACCTCTACAAGATTGGTGCTGAATGGGTTAGACCGATGTCCATACGAGTCTTTACGAGTGCTCGACGTACTTTACCAGTATTAGGGTGAGCTGTTCGTGCCAATGGGTATAAATTGTCAGCCCAGCCTGGAGAGAGCATGCTCGCCCGTGACCAAGGCAAGGACACACGTGACGTCTCAGCAATTCACAGCCAATCGTGCATCGACAGGCTCCAACCACAAGAAGGTCGTCGCCTCTGATTGGCTGTGACGTCATGTATGTCGTTGTTTTCATTACGGACGAGCACACTCGTCTTGTCTCCTTCACTTTGGCTAATTCCGCATGCTCGGTGCATACAGTTCTGTTCCAAATAATGACGTGAAGACGTTTCTTAACCCAAAAGGATAAAGGTGTAGCGAGGTAAATCAATTATGATTTTCTTGAATACACCCTCTGGTTGACTGTGGAAGTCCAACGTCAGTTACTTTGCATTTATACTAAAGTGTTATTAAGTTTAGTTTACTAGAGTACCCTGCCGTGAAAAGTGGATGCGAATATTTGAAAACTGTGGAAACTTCCTTAATTTTATTTTTAGCAATTTGTGACTTTATTTAATAATCCCTGGCAGTTTCGACACTTTCAGTACTTTTGGCAGCTTCGACAATTTTGGCAATATGGCTATAATGGTAACTTGGACAATTCAAGTAATCTCAACAATAAGCATCTGAATGTGACAGGTAACATAATAATCAAAGTAACATATTGAATATTAAATATATCAAAGCAGAAGAACATTAATATATTTATATTATATACAAGTGATCAAGCGCTGTATTGGCTGATAATTAGCAGTGGTTATGCGTAACCCATTACGAGTATGCAACGACATTATTATGCCACCCATTACGAACATCACCCGTAAAGGTCAATTATGTTACCGACAGTCCGCTGGAAAGGAGCGGGTGTGAGGACCGCAGCTGTCGCCTGTCAGACGAGGATGTGAAATATAAAGCAGAGATTTTAAATGGGAAGTACTTACTTTATTGGTTCCTATTTAGGGCGTATGAAGATACTGAATCCTTAGAGGCTAGTTTATTAATTTAATTGGGTTAGGGAAGGGAGCGCACTATACAATCGTACATTCAACTCGTACGGGGACGTTCAGATCGGACGTATGTGCTGATTACACAGCTGATATGAAGATACTCCTGGAAATTACTTACGTTGAACGAAAGACGATCTGAACACCAATTATGTCGAGCGAACGATTGCATAGTGTGGCTCCAGCGTAAGGGAACTGTAGTGCCCTGCTTTGAAGAAATAGAAAAGATTCTTTAATTGTTTGAAAAGAGGCACAAACAAGAAGAATTAAGCTCAATTAACTTGAATTTTCTTTTCTGCTACAGCTACAGCTTCTATGGAGGCGATCAACCGCTATTTTCTGGCGACCATCGAGCCCTGGAGCCCGCAGCAGACTGCACAGACTCAGCTGCGGAAGTTGGGACTTCGGTGCTGGGCTCCATCATCAACTTTGACGTTGAAGATGCCGTTGCTGAGAACAGCGAAGCTGTGCAATACTTTACAGACAGCTTCATGTATTTTGAAAATTTCGTGCGGGTTTTGGCAATGTACTCAGGTCATGTATTACCGTTTATGTACTAGCTCCATGGACAAGATTATTTCCATTGTGGACGTCCAATAAGCGCAACAGCTCTCTGTGTTGCTAGTTTACCGAACACTTGCTAAATCGAGGTATATACTTTTCTCAAGTAATGTAACCAGACATTCCTCAACTTAGAGACTTCTCTAGCTATTTTTCAGTATTTTTTTTTTTTTTACATTTTTAACTCTTTTCTTTTAAGTTGGTCGAAGTGTGCTTTTGACGCATACAGAACCTCGTCATATTTACATATGTCTTGATGCTGTTGTCTAGGCGAGTTACGTTACATGTAAGGCATTTGAGGAACATAATACTTTCGATAGGGCATCTTATAATAGCTGTATAAGGTATATAAGCAGAACAATATTTAGTGCTGACCTCCAGATTGCTGACTTCAGCCACAAGCTCCAATATCCTTCGTTATCAACGTCACTTTGCTCTCGGAGTCTGCCACTTCTGTCGATCCAATGTCCGATAATTCGAAAAAAACTGACGCGGCACAACTTGCTTTTCTCGGTGTACAAAAAATTATAATCAAGATTTTCACTACACTACAGATTAATCTCAAGCACACCATTAAGCTAGATAGACGCTCAAAGACAACTGAATGGGGCTTTCACAAGAATAGTTAACTAGATCTTACAATATTTGGGTTGTTTCCAAGAATATAATTCCCATAGGGAGCACTATGTAACGAGAATGTTGTTCTCACCAACACTTACATGGAGTTAACAAAATATTGCTATTAGTACCTGCCTATCGTTGACAGAAATGTAGTATTCGTAAATACCTATAATTAACGAGAATGATCTTGGATCTCCCCATACACTTAACGGGAATGTAGGACTCTTAAGTAGTTTTAGTTAACCAGAACTTGGTTAAAGTGTAAAAATAACAATATATGACTATTGTATAGAGATAAAATAATAAATAAAGATTGTTAACTAAAAAAACATTAGTAAAACTATGCGTCTTGACTAAATGGATTATCTGATTCAACGTATCTGGCATTATTGGTGACTTTAAATGAAGTAAGAACAACCTACAGATGATATAGCTACGCGTGACCTTAAAACATAGTAATAGATTGTTGAAAAATAATTATTTTAAAATATTTTTCTTCCAGTCACACTGCTTGTTCAAGTCTGCATTTTTGAAGTATGTTACGATATCTTCTTTCAGTGTGCAATTTTGAACTTGTCAAGCCTTGATGTGAAGTGAAAAAGCTAGGCAAGACATGTCTTTTCTATCGCTTCTGGAGCTCAAGTATGCGACTTCGCCATACATTATAATTTTCCAAGCCTCATCAAAACTTTACAACAATAGTGGCTTTGGTGTACAAGCATCTCCAATAAATGCATATTCACTTTGTTTTGAGGTG
Source organism: Parhyale hawaiensis (assembly GCA_001587735.2). Classification (NCBI taxonomy): domain Eukaryota; kingdom Metazoa; phylum Arthropoda; class Malacostraca; order Amphipoda; family Hyalidae; genus Parhyale; species Parhyale hawaiensis. The sequence continues at coordinate 8,022,482 of LQNS02278140.1, read as the reverse complement.
AAAAGCGCCCTAGACTTTTTCTGCTCTAAGTTAATGACCCACTATTACAAATTGCTTAGATGACATTTATTACAGAAATTCATTGATTAGGAATGCGAGACATTATATGTCACGTCCTCCACATTCTCCCTATATTTACTCACAGATAGTCGTCAATTTATTAAGGAATCTGGACACTTTTCATAAAAAATTTCCCCGTCGAGAAATGAATTACCAGCAATCTAAGGATTTCCGCCCTCAGTTTGAAATCTTTCCTAATATAATGAAACACTTCTTGTATTTATTCGTTTCATGTCTACATCCTAATGAAATACATAGGCGAAAAATAGGCCAGGTTTCAAATTTCGTCATTAACTTACGTTTTCATAGAGATCGACCACTAGGTTGCAGGAGATGGTGAAAGTGGGATCCTTATCACTTCATCCGAATGAACGTCTTATTGAAACACTTCTTGAAATCGAAACAATATATCTGCAGCTTCTGGAGTCTTATTTTATAACTTTCTTCTCTCAGATCACGACGTATAAATTCGGCAAATGATCAACGAAGAAGTCTGCAAGTGATAATTTTTCATGGGCGGGAGACAATTATTTCTTTTTGCTTACTGTCTTTCTTTGACGGCTGCATAGGCCAAAATTTCAGCACTTCAGTGAAGCAGATATTTGAGTTTGAAAGACAGTATCGTGGCTACAGTGCGCTCACATTGCAAATAAGCTGACTGGAGTTGCATTCAATATTATTGCAGTGTTTTACTCAAGATTTTACTTCTGCCTCTCACTATGGAAGACGCATGTTTAAGGGGAAAGACACTGGAGGATAGGATATGTAAAAAAAGAACGAGACTACTAGTCTCAAGAATAATGAAGTGTTACCAATGGAGAGAGATCAACCATTAATGTTACACAGTGTCAAGCAAGACTTGCAGCAGCAAGGTTACAGAAGGGAATAAGAGCTGTTAATAAGCGTCAGCAGAAAAATGTGGAAACGCAAATCAGTGAAAAGAGGACCTAAGTATGAGAGCACTACAAAGGATCAATTGAGAAAATGAAGAAGCAAGTCAAAGCAGAGAAGATTCCGCAACGGCCAATATTAAGCAAATATATCGATTATTGTGTAAATTTTTTCACGCACGGGTCCAAACAAAACAAAACAAATATCATTTATTATCTCGTATACAGGGTACAATGGATACACCTATCGAGG